>JARJLE010000319.1:0-64098 GCA_029289555.1 Mycena latifolia | reverse complement strand
GGTTGAAATCCCAACCCAAGTTAAAACGGCGTGACGATTGGGATGTCGAGTTCTGTGAGGTAGCCATTGTACTGACCTTGATATTATTTAAGTAAAACATGCAGCCCAGTGCAGTCATTGCTGCTCACTTCGATTGGGCCACCGCTCCTTGCGAGTTCTTCAGAGCAGGCGGGAGTGCTTGGCCGGGGTAGAGAATTGTCGGTTCTGTCCAGTTCTCGCTTTTCTTGAAGTACGGGAGGAGGCCATTGAATGACCATGACTTATCATCGATGATTTCCGCCCATGCGTCATAATCATCAGCCGCTGCGCGTCTCCACGCCTATTCGCAGACGGTCACAATATTAGAAGACGAGCAGAACAAGGAGTACAAATCCATGATACCGCTGGAGCCTCCGACCAGCATTTCCTCTGAATCAAAAGATCAGATGCTGCTAATGGTAAGCAGGGGAGCTCGTACCTGGCGAGATACATCGAGGCGGTTATTGACACCTTCTTGCTGTGTAGAGGTAAACCCCCGTCGTATCCGGATTGCCAATATAGCCTGGCTACTCGGGACGTCGATAGTGTGTCATTGGGCCTGTACATTCCGGCCCTCGATGACGCCGACTCGGCCGTTGGGTTCTCAGCCAGTCGGGAGGCGACGGTGATGAGCCCGGCAGTGCCGCCCCCGACGATCACGAAGTCGAAAGAGTCCTCGGCAAACGCTTGTGCGCTGGAATCTTTGGATGCCGTGTTAAAAATTCGGTAGAAGGGGGGGGAGAGGGGAGGGGTATAGGAAGCTCGCCTAGCATTCGGGGCCCTACAGTGAGCTGACACAAGGCAGATGCAGTCAAGAACAAGACGAGACGAGTGAGCGACATGGTCTCAAGCTCTCGGTCGGGGCAAGGCAAGGAGAAACGTACAGTGAAGGGCTTGAAATCTAAGGCAATGTGCGGTGTCCCCTTGCTTTTTATACCAACCCGATGCGCGCCCACCGAAATTCGCGCGGCGCGTCACCCGCCGCAAGAGACTCTGTCACTGCTTCTGCTCAAACTTAGACCTTGGTAAACATGGCTTGACGATTTGTTCATTAACACCGGATCAGTGATTTGCATCTGAAACTGGTAGTAATGACGTCCGAAGATTTGCATGGACATTTCAGGAAAATGTCCGCTTTCGTCAAGAAGTCTCACCGCTCGTTATCTCCGGACCTGGCAATCGCCAACAGGTCGAAGAGCAGGCCACAGGTGCATCTACTGGACATCAAGAAACATTGAATCAGATTATCGTAGCAACAAGCTTAAGTTGGCTCCGAAACCATATGTACCCACCTGTATGCTCCGCGGTAGGATGATGCTGCCAGTAGAAAATCGTGTCGGTGTTCCTAAATGCTGTCCCAGCACTTCAAACTGTTACTTCGGCGAGACTCGGTCGCGCCCCTGGAAAATGTGACGTGTGCTCGGGATTTGCGGTGGGTCAACATGTAAGTCCAAATATGGAACGATCCGCGGGCAGTGTGGTCGAGACAAGTGCGATGCCAAGATTGCCCAGGGCCGGGGCCATCTTTGCAATGTACGAGGGACAGCATTACAGCCACCAGGGACTCCGTCCCAACGCCCCTCCCTCTCGCTGCAACCAATTTCCGTATGCGGATTCGGATTTCGCGCGAAGTTGTGATGTCGGGGAATGCGCAAATCTTTCAGGAACACAACGTAAAATCCAAGATAATTAATCGCGTATCATTAGGCTAGGCATGATGGATTGTCTGGATTGTCGGTACTTTGTCGATGGTATTGTGTTACTTACGTGATAACCATCCACAGTTGCATTTTGCGTTAGTGCCGTTCCTATGCTAGGTCGGCACTGAAATAAAGCACTGACATCAGGTTTCTGATATAGCTTCAATACACGCGCGGACCAAGAGAAGAATAAGCGAATCGATCGAGAGTTGCCAACATAAACCATTTGAAGTCGCTCTTTAGGTGGGACGACCGAACGACGGGCGAGAGTATTTCTGAACAAGCAAAGGCGGTGGAAGAATGATTTAAAATGTAGAAGGAGCAGAAACCCGCTACTAGGAAAAGATAGCGGTAATTATTCCGGCTCTGGTCTGTAAATCCGAGCCGTTCATGATTTTCAAGGCGCTAACGCTACTACGGACAAGCCATCTCGACGCTGATTAATCTTTTCCCACTTCCCTCCATACATCGGCCGTTTTTTCTGGTTTCGCCTTTACTTTGTGCTCGAATGCCCCAAGCGTATCGTGGCATAACATTGTTGATTCGTTATGGCTCGAGCTTGAGACTCAGGGTAGAAGGGGGCATTAACTCACCTATGTCATGTTCATGACGCAGTATTCAGGCAGCGCGCGAACGCAGACAACGCTCCTTGATCTCGGAAGCATGTACACGTCGATCGTAGCTGAAGGAGCATTTACACGGCATGTGCGCCGATTCTAATTCCAGGACGAACGCCGCTCCGCTGTATTAATATTGCTCCACGCAACCCGCCCACCGCGGCGCGCCTCGCCTCGATATCAACGTACACTCCGCCTTCGCACGCCGGTTTTCGGTCGGTTGTAGAATTCGAACCCGGCAAAGGAAATATTGCAATGAGGTACCATCCGTGTAAGTACCTCGTAAAACTCTCCAGTATTCACATAATTCCGTCCGTCCACAATGCGATATAACGTTTGTCTCTCGCTCGAAAGATATCCGCCCATCTAGGAAGACAAATAAATCGATTTCAACCTCGCATATGCATCAATCCCTTCGCTCGACTCGGTTCGCACTAATCAAAAACTCAAGGTGCATATGTACGAACAGCATCTCCGCGCCGCTAATCTGGACAGAGCCGCGAATAATTGAAATCCGCAAATAGTTGAAATCCCGTTACAGTCGTTCAGCCAGAATCAATGACTAGTACTTCCCTTCCGTTGTTCGCCCGCGCCGACACAGCCTAGCGTTAAGTAAACTAGAATCTCGTTCTAGGCTCACGAGCCACTGACGCACGGTGAGCCTTTTATTTAATTTATAGGGATTATTGCAACGTTCCTGAAATATGAAATATTAATCTCATCCCCGAAGCCAAAGCAACTCCAGTTCAAACTCCGTGCGGCGGGCGTTTGACTCCTCCTTTTCCTCTGCCGATCCCGATTCCTAGGTCCGCCGTTCAAATTCAATTCAGTTCTTGTGTACATGTAGTCCGCGTCGGTGTCGGTGTCGGTGTCGGTGTCGGTTGTCGATTGATGTGGACAATGGGTGAGTTGGAGAATACATACATATTTCAGGCGAGTTTGAGTTTGTCTAGCGTAGTAGTCGGCACCGTCCACAGTCCTAACATACATATTTCATTGTACTTAGTTTGGTCTGCCATTCAAGTCTAGTATCCATACAGCGAAGGAAGACCTGCACACCAGATGAAATGTACACCACCTCGCCAGGCACGCGATGATTTAGCCACACCCGCTTCATTGCTCCCCACCTCCGAAGGGGAGCCGCCTATGCTCGCTCCGCCGTAGCGACTCATCTCGCCCGTTCCCAACATAACGGTGGGTGCACACCGCGACACGTCGCCTCACTTGCGAGCTCGCACACAAACCAGCGCTTCACCGCGCTACATGGGGCACGAAAATCCTCAGCGCCCGTTACGCGCCCATCCCCAGTACCGCACAGGACATCTGCCGGGCAACCAAGCGCGCGCCCCAGTCGGTTGTTTCTCTGCAACGAGATGTACGAGGACACGCCCCACCCGTACCCGCACTCGTCCTCGGCGCCGTGTACACGCTATCACCCGTTCGGCTATACGCGGTACGCGGTACGCGGTACGGCACACCCATTCCCCCCCTGCGGGCGATTCACCGGCGAAGACGATTAGCGACGGCGTGCGCGCCGCGGCCGTGGGTACAGATACCCGCGCCACATCAGCCCGCCCGAGCTCCATATGCAAAAAAGTCCGCATCACGCCCCCCTCCGCGACGCATCTCCCTGCGGGCGCTGTAGCCGCGCGCCATCGTCGGCGGGTCGTGGGGACTTCCCGCACCCTGCAACTGAGCATTCAAAGCTGCACACGCACACTGCAGCGCCACTCCCCAGGCGCCGCGCGAGCGATTCGCCAGCACAAACGACTAGCGACAAGGGTGACGCCAAGGTCTTCCGCTCGCGCCTTCTGGGCTCCACGCGTACAGCCCACTCCCCAGGCGCCGCGCGAGCGGTTCGCCATCGCAAAGGACTAGCATCAAATTTGACACCAAAAGTGGGACGCGACGAGCAAATGGTGGAGCCACCTTCGCGAAGCGTGGGTGCGCGCCCCACACGGAGAGCAGAAGAACGCATCTATCTGACGAGGCGGGTACAGCACGCGCATCCCCGCCGCCGCGGTGAGGACCGTGCGGCTGCGCGCAGCCGGCGGTACGCGCCCCACCCTGAGAACGAAAGGACTCGAGCGCGCGAGGTGGGCACCACGCAACGAAACCGCCCGGGGAAGAAGGCCAAGGGGCGTGCTCGGCCCCAGCCGCGTGTACAGCACGCGCATCCCCTCTGTCGCGCTGAAGGCCGGGAGGCTGCGCGCAGCGGGTGGTGGCCTCGCCATGCGGAAGAGAGAGGAAGAGCGTGTCGAGCTGGCGCCGCGGGTGTCGCATAGGGACCGTCCGCGGACGAAGGCTTGCGGGGCGAGCATCCTCCATCCGCGCGGACTACATAGCAAGAGCATCCCCTCCCGCCTGCGGCGCAATTCGCCAGGGAGTCGGCGCGGCGCGGCGCGAAAAGGCGCCCGCGAGACGAGCGACGTGTACGTCCGCGCCTGCAAGACGTGACGTGGCATGTACCTGGACAAGCACGTTAGCTCCAGCGGGACGCAAAGGGGGAGGACACGCGAGGCAGATGGGCAGGGGGCATGTAGAGGGAGGGCGCGGGTAAGGGGCCAGGGGCGAGACCGGAGAAGGATGGGAGTATGTCGAGGCGAGGGGGAGGGGTACGAGGGAGGGAGGAAGCGGGGGAGCACTTGGATGGAGGAGGGGCGTTGCGGGGAGCGCCCGGGCAATAGCGAGTGGAGGATGTAGGAAGACGGGCTGGGAGGCGGTAACGAGGCAAGCTCGCGGACGCGGGATGCGCGATGAAGAAGGGACGTAGCCAGAGCGAGAGACGGTGGAAAACACATAAGAGGGGAAGGAGGGAGTAGCGACGCAGTAAGGGTATGAAGCAGGCATCGCGGGTAGCACACGGAGGATGTAGGGGGTGGTAGGAGGGCGCAGCGCTCGCTGATGAGTGGACAGAATACGAGCTCACCTACGTGTCCTGGGGGACGCCGATACCGTGTCCCCCACCCCTCATCCCGCAACGTGGCCTACATCGGAGTGAGTAGCGATCGCCGTCGTCGGCGATACATGCCCTGCAAGAGGGACGTGGCATGTACCCGGGTCCTAGGTATACGCGTCAGCTCAGCACGATCTAAAGGACGCAAAGGGGGGAGTGTGCGCGGGGCAGAGGGACGTCGAGCGTGAAGAGGATAGCGCGGATGCACGGGAGGAGGAGGGTGCACGGAGGCGAGGGGATAAGGGAGGAGTGGCGCAGGGAGAGTACGGACGGCGACGATGGATGGCATCGTGAGGCACATGGGTAATGTACGGGGAATATCGAGTAGAGGATGGTGGAGAGAGACGAGGCGCACGGACGGCGCGGAGGGATGGGGTGAGGGAGACGGTGGAAGCAGGGGGCGCAGCGCGGTAGGATGGTGGATCGGGGGGGGGGGGGGGGATCGACACGAGGAGCAGGAAGGCAGACGCGCAGAAGAGAATACGAGCTCACCTTCTGCCCCCTTTCCCGCGACTCCCGCAGCCTTCCCCGCATCGTTCTCCGCGTCGTGTCCCGCCACCAATCGCCGTCGTGCGCATCAGAATCGCCGCGGGAGCATCCTTGGAGATGGGTCAGTGTCGGGCATCGACAGAGGAGGGGAAGGGAAGGGAGGGCGAGGGGACGAAGGGGGAGGGCGAAGGGACGAAGGGGAACTGGACGCGGATGGAGGGCGCCGCGGAAAGAATGCGCACGGGGACATAGACACGCGCCAAGCGAGAAGAGAGGTGCAGATGGGGCCGCAATGAAGGAGGGGTAGGTAACGGGCGAGGACGGACGGGCGCGGCGATGCGATGCGGATGGCGTGCAGGGAGATAAACGACTCCAGGAGACAAAGCACTCACTCTCTCTCGAAGTCGGTTGCGAAGGCAATGCGAATACCATCGAGCCTCGCGGGTACTCCCTGTGCATCAGGAGTGCGCTGCGAAGATAACGTCAGTGTCGGTCGGTGGCGCGGACGAAAGCACGGAAGGGGGATGGGAGCGTGGAGGATGAGGCGCGGGAGTACGGTGGAGGGGAGCCGGAGGATGCGGTAGGGCGCGATGGGCGCGAGCGGCATACGCATACGCCAGCGGTGCCGCGGTACAAGGCACAGGAGAGATACGGAAGGATGTCGAATCGCAAGGGCAATGCTTAAATAAAGCAGAAAAAAGGCACGTACCGACAGGTAATCTATGCACGCATTGGAGCCACGGACGCGCAGTTCCCAACTCGAGGAGTCTACAGGAGATGCGACGACGGCCCCATCGTCTGAGCCGAGTTCAGGATTAAGATCCACTGGCATGTCGAAAACGGTGTAAAAACCATAGAGCGAGCTTTTGGCGAGCTTGTAACACTTGAGACTTGGATAGGTTTTGGGGGCCACTGGAAAGCGACACCGGGGTATCTTGGCGATATCCTAGGTCCAGAAGGCAGCGATGATAGCCAGCTGGTGGAGAGCCTCCAGACCAGTCGCAAAAACAAAGAGTGGTGGTTTGGCGGAAGGTCGGTGACAAGGTGGAAGACCCTAACCCTAGTGGACTTATATGGCGGTGCACGCGCCTCTCTTCCTCTATGCCACCACAAGGTCCACAACGCACTTCTCTCTCTATTCCCGGGATATTTTTGCTTCGGAAGGTATTGGGATTTTCTGTGTCAACCGTTTCCAGTCTCGTCTCCTTGTTCTGCCGGTGGTCCAAGGGAATTTCTCAAGTTTCGCCGGTCAATGTATCCAACTTCAAGCTTCAAGGCCGCTTAAAACTTTCCTCCCCGAGTTTTCAGGGAATATGCAGCATGCCAAGCCAAAGGCTCACCTATCTGGTCCTGCGTGTATCTTCAAGCGCAAAATACTCTACTCTGTGGCTGACGCTCCCCAAGTTCCTGCTATTGAAATCTTACCGCAGAATGGCTTTTCCGGCAAATTAGGCTATCGACTGTCCTTGGATTCGGACCCCAAGCCGCGAATACTTGCTCGCACCCTTTCCGACCTCGCCGCCTGCTTCGTTTATAGCTCTGCTAGCCGCACGGTGCTCACGAGCTTGAGGCCCAACCTCCGAACGAGCCCGATCGCTATTGGGAACCCGTGAAAATGATGACTCGCAAATGACTACACCGCCGCGTATACGCACGAACACCGTGGCTCCGAGCCGGATTCAGGAGGATTAAGACGCTACGCAGCCTTCGCCACCAACGCTTAGAGCGATCTGCCTCCTCGCACAAATACCACAGTATATTCGCAACTCAGATACCACTCGTGCCCCTCGGACCTCTCGTCGGTAGATCTAGACCCGCGCTACACGTATTCCAGCCCTCTTCATCGCGAACTCACTGCACCCGCACCTAGGCCTAAGATATGTCTCCCGCCATTTCCGGCCGAGCAAGATACCTTCCTTCCGTCCCCTGGCCCTCAATATGTAAGTTATCTCGTCTGCATATCTATGCGGTTTCAAGCGGCCGCGGATTTACATGGCTGTTGTCAATTGTCAACCGCGTATAAGACCCATCCAGCACGGCGCGTCCGATACGTTGAATGGGTGCCGAACTCCTATGAACGCTCTTCTCTTCTCTGCGACACCAAATCGGTTTTCCCTTCCCCGTGCAATTCGACTCCGATGAACGCTCTTTTCCTCTCTGCGACACCGAATCGGGTTTCCCTCCCAGTGGAATTCGACGACTGTGCCTTTTTTCTGTTGGACGGGTGTCGCATATGTATCTCAGGGTCCTTGGCTTATTCTCAGGCTGCTGTGCGGCGCCCCGGCCCCTTCCAAATCCAGTCCCAACAGCTACCGACGCCTCGATGGCATGCGCGTAATCAACGCCCTTTCGTCGAAGGCCAAGGCCCTGCCGTAATTGTATTTCCATGCATTGCGGCTGCGCCCGCCGAGCTGATGTGCTCGATCTCATCTCAACACATCTCGTCAAAGCACAAAACGACGCAGATCTCCCCTCGGCCGCTCAATCATTTTGCCAGTGACGAAACATTCTGTTGATACCGTCCCCGGTACTTCTAGTATTGATACTCAGCTCGGCGACGGAGTTTAGCGACCGCACTCTGAGTCGGCAGTATTTTTATCAACTCACGCTGATTTGCGAACTTACGAGCTATTCGTGGAGTTCACTGTGATTCATGAAGCTTTTTACCCACAATCTGAACACGATGGGTCGGATATGCAAGCGCATTGAAACCTTCAATGGACATCGGGAACCATTCTACAAGAGCCGAGGCAAGGCACTTTCCAATTTCTCCCGCCGGCCATTCCGAAAATCGGCAGCTCTGGATTCGTGGAATCCTGACCCAGCCTCGGACTTCGTATGCTGATATTTCTTCCTGTGTTCAGTCACCCGACATTAATATTGTTTGGACCCGGGCCGGGTACACTGGAACCCTATGGATTGGCTAGGGGTAGCAACTCGGATTATTGTGGCGGCTCAACGGCATCAACTTCTGCGCGGATTGCTGACGCGCGTTCCTCAAAATTTGCGAGAGTGCCGGCCGGCGTGTCTAGGCGCGGATCTAACTCGATATCGGATAATTCAAGCTGCGTTTCAAATCGCTCCACTCCCACTAATTTCGTGGTATCGACGGGGTGTAACATGTCCAATCCAAACAGGGATGCTCAATTCTTAGTTCATCCAGTTCATCTGGCTTTAGTTCATCAATTATTTGTTTGAAACAAATAAAGATTTGATCTCCGGCTGGCGGGAACGCGACCGGCAAGAGAGTAGCACTTCGGATAGGCATCCTATAAGCAGTTCATGTAGTCCCGAAAAGAGATAAATATACAGGCTTCCTCTGGTATACATTTATAACCGAGTGAAAAATTCCCTGGAAATTTCCTCAACGTGGATTGCTGCGTAGTTATTTGGCCAACATCCCTGGTCTTGTCCTTTCAAAAAGAAGACAAGGAAGGTCCTCAATATTTTTTATAGAGCTCACTTTATACCTCGTCTATCACCTCGACAAGATGTGCTCTGAGGGAGCAACAAGCTCGTGCCGAATCTTGGGCCGTGAGCGGAGTTTGAAGGTCGAATAAATAATGGATGACCTGAGTTTAGGTGAACGGGATGACCCAAGAATTGAGCACCCCTAGTTGGGGTTCAACCCTCGCATGCCATCCTTGTGTTCACGAACACCCAGCATTGAGGTAATGACTCGGCGGTCGCTGTCTCCTCTGACGGGGCCCTCAACGCCGCTACACACGGACCTGGCAACGGATTCGCTGCGAATCCTGCTGCGGCATCCCCCGTCTTGTTTGATTTTAATTGGTCCGTTAGGCAAATGGATCTTTGACCGATTCGTCCACGTTCATAAAAAGGGGCTCCTAGCCGGCAGACCTGTCCCAACTTAATTGAAAATTTCTCCCATCCTGCAACGTCTTCCTTTCCCCACGTATTCTGGTTGACTATTCCACTCAAACTACATCGCAAATGGTCTTGCATTTTGATTTCCCGTCCGGCCTTTTCAGGCTGCTTCAGTACGGTGTTTCCAGAGCCAGGCCCACACGAGGAGGGCGGCTGCGGAATTCAGGAGCGGCGCGATGGCGAGCGGATATAGAATCGACGCGCGCGATCCAAAATATGCACCGGGGATTCGGAGGCCACGCACAAAATTCCTCCGAGAGCATTCCGCGTGTTGAACAGTTCAGGATATGTCTTTCTCCGCCGTCCCGCAGTGGTGTGGTAGGCGCCCGTGCCGCGGGGGTGTGCGATCTGCATCCGGAACGGGCCTGCCGAACATGTTGTGCGAATGCGCGACGTATGATGCCCGTCGAAATTTCCCATGGCTAGCCAGTCTTTCGAGTTTTTTCAAACGGACAAAATACCTCTGATAACATTCCGCATCTCGAACAGTTCAGGATATGTCTTTCTCCACAGTCCCAGTGGTAGGCGCCCATTCTGCGCGGGCGGACGATCCGTGAATCCGGAACGGCGCTTCTGCAAATGCATGACGTATCATTCACGTATGCTGCCCGTCGAAATTTCCCATGGCTAGCCGTGGCACGGCCAGTCTTTCGAGTTTTTTCAAACGACGCAGTTACTAAATGGTAATGCTGTTGATTTATCTGAGATAAATCAACAGCATTACTTCCCGCCAGCTTATAAGTAGCCCACAAGCTGGATGAAGCAAAAGTGTGGCGGGCGAGGCTCTGGAAGGCTGTGCATCACCGGACGTTCTGTGTTTGTTGGGGAATGGGCACTCGGGCACATGACCAAGCTCGGATATGACTTGCCCAAATGTATGACTCATCGTGAATCAGAGGGAGTCAGTAGGAAGCTGGAAGAAAGTACTGGAATATTATGGAACAATTTACTTATGACTCAGATGGACTCATGGATTAGTATAAATACGGTAGCTATAGAGGGAGAATCCTCACGAGCTTGTAAACCTGGCTTTACCGCCATCGTGTAAATCTAAGAATTGATTGCACCGAATATCTGAGTGAATTAAGGAAAGAACTCCTTGAAGCAGAAACTCCATCAGTGTTCGATATCAGATTCGCTGACAGTTCATTCGCACAGGTGATAGAGTGCATCTTTGCCCCCCACGCGGTGAACAAAAAGCACAGCATCACAGCCTGCTGGTACCTGTTGAAGCTCGCATGTTGTGACTCGGGATATAGCAGCAGAGGTTGATGTAACACTGCCAGTCACTAACTTACTACTAATATGGATCCAAGTCCAATCGGAGCTTATTTGAACGCCACAGCTGTTGTCACGAGTCTTCTCTGCTGTATATTGCATATCAGATTCTCCCGGAGCATCCCACATGTCAAATGATTGCGATCTGGCGGTGCCAAACAAAACACGGCTTGACAGCTCTTGCTTTCTCCCACCATGGCCGAAGTACTGGGCACCGTCGCCAGTGCCATTCAGCTCGTCGACACGGCGCTCAAGGCCCGCGAATATGTCAAGGACTTCTATAACGCACCGGTGGAGCAGCGCAAGCTCTTTACAGAGCTGGATGATGTTAAGCCGCTGCTCATAGAGCTGCAGAAGCGTGTCGTGACCAGCCCATCAACAAATGCGCTCCAGCATATGGTAGCCCCATTGGACAGATTTAAGACGATGATGGACAAGTTTACGGCGAAATTCGAGCTTCCAGACGGCCCATTGTCAAAATTATCGAAGCAGCTGTCGTGGACTCTGTGGAACAAGAAAGAGGCGAAGGAGTACTTAATACATGGCTGACGCTGGGAATTTGGTGTGTGCCATATGGAAAATTGTGAGGGTGTTAAATGGACTATATTCAGGGATGCCGGGGAGAAGCAGCTAGCCATTCTAGCTACTGTCACTGAACAGGGTCGGACACAGCAAGAACGTGACAAAGGTCAGTTCATGATCTTGTCCAATGGTTTATTTTTCATTGAACATACTGCAGCTGCTGAAAAGAAAGAGATCCTTGCTGAAGAGAAAGAGATCCTTGACTGGATAACATCTCTTAATTTTTTCCAGCGACAGGCTGATGTCTTCCGTGCTTGGCAACCCGGCACGGGTGAATGGCTGCTGTCAGATGCAACTTTCAAGAACTGGAAATTAGGACCCAGAGGAGTGCTGTGGTGTCAAGGAATATGTACGTTATCACGCACTCCATCAGCCACAGTTCTAAACTTTGGGGAGAGTAGCTGGGGCTGGAAAGACTGTCCTTGCGTGAGTCTGGGCTTCTAATTTCAAGCACTGTGCTAAACACCCAATAGGTCGGTGGTGGTAAATCACCTCCGAGCTCAATTTCAGAAGAGTGACACAGCAGTTGCATGCATCTACCTGAACCACAAGGAAAGGGAGATACAGACATCTCATTGCCAGTGTCTGGAAACAGCTCGTCGTGGATAGACCACTCCCCTCAGCTGCACATGATCTGTACAAGCATCATTGTCTGCGAGATACTAGACCATCACTAACTGAAGTATTTGACATACTTCAATCTGCCATGGCCCAACACTCAAAAGTGTATATTATTGTTGATGCTCTGGATGAGTATCCAGAGGAACAGCGTAATATCTTGCTTGAATATTTATCCATGCTGCTGGGGCCCACCACTAGTCTGATGCTGACTTCAAGACCTCATGTCACTCTGGATCATCTGTTCTCAGATATATCAGGCCTGGAGATAAGTGCAACAGAAAATGATATCCGGCGATATGTGGACAAGCAAATTCAAAAATCCCCAAGATTATGCAAGCATGTTCAAACTAGGCCAGAGTTGCATAACGAAATCAAATCTAAAATTTCCAGCAATGCAGATGGAATGTAAGTATTGTAAAAGATCAAGACTACAATTATCATCTAACAATAACTTCTCAGGTTTTTGCTTGCCAAGCTTCACACAGAACCTCTTGCAACAAAGAATACAGTGAAGGCAGTTCGGGAGGCTCTTCAACATCTGCCAAAGGGCTTAAACTACACATATGAGGAGGCAATGAACAGAATCAAGAGCCAGAATGAGGATGATAGACAATTAGCTCTTCAAGCCCTCACATGGGTTGCATATGCAAAACGGCCGTTATCTGTAGCAGAGCTTCGGGAAGCCTTGGCTATTGAACCAGATGTAACAACTCTTGATGTTGATAATCTCATGGACATCAATACTGTTTTATCAGTCTGTGCTGGATTGATTATTGTCGATGAGACAATGTCTGTGGTCCGACTCATCCACTACACAACACAGGGGTACTTTGATAGCATCCAGCCAGACCAATTTCCCGATGCTCATACAATGATTGCATCACAATGCCTTGCATACCTTTCCTTTGATGAATTCTCCCAGCTTGATGAAGCATATATGTTTGACAAAGGAGTGGAAGCACACCCACTGGTTGCATACAGCCAGCACTTCCTTCTGCATGCTGCTGAAGCATCCAGACAGCTAGATCTTCAACCAGGCCTAACATTATTCCTTGAAAAAGCCCATTCTTGGCATATTATCTGGCACGATTTCTTCCGGGGTCAACCAGCACCCCCTTGGGACTATTTTAATGGAGATTGGCCACAATCACCATCTCTTCTGTGGCTCTCAGCTGCTTCCAACCTGGAACAGATAGCCATGTACTTGTTAGATCAACCAATAGATGTCACCAGCATCAGCTCTGCTTTGTCTGTTGCAGCCTACTATGGTTACATTGAGATGGCTCAGCTGCTTGTAAATAAGTATGGTGCCAATGTGAACTGCCAGGGAGGGTTTTATGGAACTGCACTTCAGGCTGTATCAATTCGCGGGCATGAGTCGGTGGCTCAATTTCTCATTGAAATGGGAGCAGATGTGAATGCTGAGGGAGGACACTTTGGAACTGCACTGCAGGCTGCCTCCTGGAGGGGACATGAGTCGGTTGCTCAATTTCTCCTTGAGAAGGGAGCAGATGTGAATGCTATGGGAGGCCGCTACGGAACTGCACTACAGGCTGCATCCGATGGGGGACACGAGTCGGTTGCTCGATTCCTCATTGAGAAGGGAGCAGATGTGAATGCCCAAGGAGGACATTTTGGAACTGCACTCCAGGCTGCATCCTGTGGGGGACATGAGTCAGTTGCTCGATTTCTCCTTGAGAAAGGAGCAGATGTGAATGTCCAAGGAGGACATTTTGGAACTGCACTCCAGGCTGCATGCATTAGGGGACATGAGTCGGCTGCTCGATTTCTCATTGAGAAAGGAGCAGATGTGAATGTTCAAGGAGGACATTTTGGAACTGCACTCCAGGCTGCATGCATTAGGGGACATGAGTCAGCTGCTCGGTTCCTCATTGAGATGGGAGCAGATGTGAATGCTGTGGTTGGCTACTATGGAACTGCACTTCAGGCTGCATCCTGTTGGGGACAGGAATCCATTGCTCGATTCCTCATTGAGAAGGGAGCAGATGTGAATGCTGTGGGAGGCGGCTATGGGACAGCACTCCAGGCTGCATGTGCATATGAATGGGGACAGGAGCGAGCGGAGCTAGTGGTTCAGTTGCTCATTGAGATGGGAGCAGATGTGAATGCTGTTGGTGGATTCTATGGAACTGCACTCAAGACTGCATCTTTCCGGGGCCATGAAGGACTGGTTTGCCTTCTCATTGAAAATGGGGCTCACCTCAACCAAACCACAAGAGACATCACTGCCCTGTGGGCAGCAGCAGCCAAAGGTCGTGAAGCTGTTGTTCAACTCCTCATTGAAAGCAGAGCCAACCTTAATATACAAGGTCACTATGGCACTGCATTGCAGGCAGCCACAGTTTGGGGACGGACATCAGTAGTCAAACTCATTGAGAATGGGGCACATCATGTACCTCTGCCAGAACGTCCGAGATCGGTATGTGTTTGTCCTTTTCATTATCAGATTACTCACGGATATAACAGGCGGCCGGGTATATCGAGAGACAACGGAGACAAGAGATTTATGATGGAGGTTTGACTGTCAATTACACTTGTTGAGTAGTTCTTATGGTTGAATTGCTTCTCCGAGAGTTACGAGTCTGTACATAAATGTAATCTATATCTTTTCGTACCAATGTCTCACTCAGCTAGAAGGATGGAGCTCGAAGTGAAGGATGTGCGTAAACTAGATACCAGAACTCTTCCCTCATCCCATTATGCAGACTATTTTGTGTCAAGTGAATTGAGACGAGCTCCGAGAAATGCTGCACGTCCTCGGATACGAGTAACGAAAAGTCCCGAAATCTACATCAAAATCTAGAGCATTATTGTTGCGCGTGGTTCAACACAATGAATAGTTCGCAGACTCAAGTCTCTTTAAGTATCCAGTGCAAGGAAGTTATGCTCTCAAGCTTTCTAGGAACACCTGTCCGCGAATTTCCAAATGTCATCTTAATTTGGGTGCGTGAACTCATTATTAACCTGTTTGCGCACGAGCCATTGGAGCCATTCAATGGCTTTTCGGCCGTGCGCAAAACTGGCAGGTGAATGGCTCCACGAGCCATTAGCGAGCCATTGTCGTCATTTTTTGCGCGTGGAGCCATTCGTTGCGCACGCTTCAAAAGCCATTGAATGGCTCCAATGGCTGCTGCGCAAACACTCTATTCAAAGAGAGAGAAGTCCGCATAGGCCCTCAAGTTCCCTGTTATTGGCTTGGTTTTGGCATCCGATGTTGATGCACTTTCCGAGTGACGTAGGTTGGACATCCAGTGGGAGATGATTCGGAACCAGGGCATTGTTCGGCGAGTTTGGGGGAAAAAAGATGGGGTGGACCTCAATCAGAATTAAATGTAATTCTAAGTCGGACGCCAGATCAAATGGGTTTATTGTTGATCTAAATTAAAGAAGCGGCCCACTTCAACAAGCCCGAAGGCGCGCGAGCGGACGGATCCGTCTAACCTGCTTTCCGTTCCCCAGAGCCCGAGTGAAATTCAGGAATTTTGATGAGGAATTCTGTGGAGGGTTCAGGCCTGAAGTCGAGGCAAGAAACGAAGCTTGAAGACTGTCTTATGCAGTGTCCCCAGCTTGTCCAAGGGGGGAAAAGAAGAAAGTGGGTCGAAGCCAATAGCCGCAAGGATCCACAGTAACCTGGTACACGGACCTACCACCGACAAATCAAAGCAAAGCTCGGTACCAATGGGAGCCTAACCGCGCCGATAATATCGATTGTAGGTAGAAGGAAAACTCGACACTCAAAGCGTCGTCTGAAATGCACGTTGCGTGAAGTAGAATGAGAAAAAAAGAAGAGCTCGCCCGGCCGGGTCAAGATTCGGTGCGCCACCACCACTCGAATCTCACGGAAATGAGCTCGACACCTTGATGGGAATTCAGCGCGGGGAATACGGAGGAAATCATAATATTGAATGAGGGGGTACAGACGGGGAAGCGTGCTAGCCACCCGCGTCTAAGGACGTCAACCAAAGACGAGCACCAGCGCCTCTTGCTTCTCTCCACCAACACCTTGTCTCTGCCTGCGCCGTTCTCTGCTCGGCGCTCATCTCAGAAATCGACATTCCATGCCTCCAATCTCTCGCGAGGTTCAGCCGGGCCCAATCTCGTGTTTGCACGCGGATGTCCTCTTTAGGTGCTTACCTCCGCGCCAACGCTGGGACAGCGGGCTCTCCCGGGCGCAAGAATCGCGATATCGCTGCTGGTTTAAAGTGAGCTTTTGCCCATCCTGAACAAGATTCTTGCTTTCTCGCATGCTGAGCCGGCCGGTGCCCATTCAACGCGGCGTATCAAAATCAAAATCTGCGGTTCTGGATCTCAGTGGATCTTACACAAGCTGTGATTGTATGAACTCCTGTCAAGTAGTCCAGGGCGAGCACAACTCTCTCCTTATGATATAAACACCGAAGGCCTCCTAGCCATCAAGACTCCAGTCTCCAGAGTCTACTTAAATTCTTGGTCTTGCGAAATACGTAGCTGTCTTGGCGCGCGTCTTCACGATCAAAATTGGTCTCATTTCAGATCCAGTGTTACAACGGCTCGGATAACAAATTCAGATGTGCTGCGACGGCGTCGGGGCATGTGCATCGCCGAATTGACCTTAACGTATGTAAATCCATGTAAGTACTCATCTCTCATGGCCCCCGTCAAACAGCTCCAAGCTCTTTACACCACCGTGGCGCCGAGTCATCGCGGCTTCCGTCTACTGGCGCAAACATATCAGGTGATGTGGGATATATGGTCCCTTTCCACATTTATTATTCTGGCATATTTGAATCGTGTTTTCATGAATCGTGTTTTTCGGGTCGCTTTGACTGTACTGGATCATTTTTAGAGTTGAGGTATTTTTTTTTTTCAGGGGTGCAATGCGGAATTTTGAAAAAAGACAACTTGCAACAAAACCGAGTTTACAAAAAAAAAAAGAGCGACTCAGATAACGAATTCAGGTTTACATCAAAGATCGCATCATCTCGAGTCACATATCCGTCACACAGAAAAGCGTCCGGCAAGTACCACCATGTCGGTTTGTCCCTGGCCCTGGGGCCATCCCAATTCGTGGTGTGCCTTCCACCCACCACCAACACCCACCAGTGGCCAACCCCATCTCTCTCCCCCAGAACAACGCGCCGCCCTCGCCAAAATAAAATCCCAGATCATGGGATACAAGACCGACATCGAGCGACTCGAGAAGGACATTGAACGACTCGAGAAGGAGGGGAAAGCGTTTGAGGCCACTCTCTCACTTGTGGTATACCCCGTCCTGACACTTCCCATCGAAATCACGTCTCGCATTTTCGTACATTGCCTCCCGACGCACGGACGGGTGGAACCCTCACGTTACGCGGCACCGCTCGTCCTTGCCCAGATTTGTCACCACTGGAGGGACATCGCGGTGTCCACATGCGCATTGTGGAGCTCAATGTATATACGTCAACTCGGTCTCGGTTGGCCGGCTGGGATGCATTCACATGCCTCCATGATTCAAACTTGGCTATTGCGCGCGAAGGGGCATCCCATTTCATTGGGGATCAATCCAGGAATATTCACAACAGATCGTGTATCCCGTGTCATGGCGGATACACTAGTCTCTCTTATTCCCTCATTCTCCGGACAGATTCGACGCCTGGACTTGCACCTTTGGCCGGACCAGCTCGACCGACTGCGCCAGCTTCACCTCTCCCTCCCTAATCTTCATCACCTTGAAATTGCTCACTCATCGGATGAGGAGTTGCGGCAAATTTTGGAGCACGCGCCTTCCATTCGCGTGCTTCGTCTGCTTGGCAACAATCCTTCGGTCAACTTTTCCCTTCCGTTGTTGACGCATCTGGAGATAAATGCGGATATCTCGAAGGAGACATTCCTAGCCATCTTGGAAAACTTTCCGGCTCTGTCACACTTCAAATTTGCCCTGGCGAAAGCGGATTCGGACTTGATCAGCGACGAGTCGATACCCATAGCACTGCCACACCTTTCATCTCTCGCACTCTCCTCATCCTCTGACTGCGCTGCCCTCAACCTTCTCACACTTCCCCACCTCCACAAACTCGAGCTTCTCGGGTTCGATGACGAAGAAACAGTCCTGCCATTTCTTTCCCGCTCCTCCTGCACCATCGAACACCTTATTATTTCTTTCGGACAATGCGAAGAAGACCGAGACGAGAGTGAAATTACCTCTTGGCTCAAAGCCTTTCCCTCAGTTGTCATCCTCGAAATCACGGCTTGCTCCAACGTGAATTCCTTGACTCAGCTTTTCGAGTCCGATGGGTCTTCCCTGGTGATGCGTAATCTCAAGGAGCTCACAATCTGCGGCAAGATTGGTGAGAATGCGTTTGTCGACTATGAAGACATCGTGACCATGCTGCGATTTCGGAGACGGTTGTACCGAGTTGCCGTATTGCGGAAATTTCACCTCCACCTGGATTACCCGGATGATCTGAACCGCTGGTTTCCGGGAGAGCTGGCTGCCAGGGAAATTCAAGAACATTTCATCGCCGCCGGTCTTGATTTCCTCATCACAAATGAAGGAGTCTCCTGGCCCATCGACCTCCAGATCGAGAGTGAGTCCTCCCTTCCTTGCGACCGATTGGCCGCTCCAATTCACCCCTTATTCACCGCGCCTTTCGCCTGCCTAGAAGATGCCCTTTCTCGATTTAACGAGCTCAGACTTGCTTCAGTTGTGTCCGGAATGTGGTGATATTCACCCATGATTTTTTTTTACATAAATGTAGATGTCCTCGGTGCAAGCAGCCCCGTCTACTC
This sequence comes from Mycena latifolia, assembly GCA_029289555.1. NCBI lineage: Eukaryota > Fungi > Basidiomycota > Agaricomycetes > Agaricales > Mycenaceae > Mycena > Mycena latifolia. The sequence continues at coordinate 45,178 of JARJLE010000319.1, read as the reverse complement.
AAAAATTATGTCGTGCCTCGCTTGTTTGTACGGGGTACCGCGGCCAATATGCTCGCCCACCTCGGCCCTTTCTGGATCTTTCAGCGTGTTTGGCATCTACGTACTCGATGATCTGCGAGGAACATATAGAATGCCCACGCGCTGTAGCGCTCTCTCACTTCCAAGTTTAGTTTCTTCCCGTGTCCCTCCGAACCGGCGTACTGACGTCCTGCACCCCGAGGTCGGTTCTGTTTCGCACTTCCTTTCTTTTCTACGGGGCGAACCACATAACTTGTGAATTCTACGTCTACGTCTGATTAACACATGATGAATCGCCGCCTCACGCTATTCATGCTCCTCTTCACCGTCGTCACCGCACTGGTCGACTCGAACGTAGGTGGCCCATCTCGGCCCGGCATTTCGAGGCACCCGCCCCATTCTCAGAGCGAAAGTATGCATCTAGCTCGCAACACGTGTCGCAGAGACCGCCTGCGGAGGAAGGCCAGGCGAGCGAGTGAGCGAGCAAGAGGAGCATCCTTCGTCGCGCGCACAGCATGCGCATCCCCGCCGCCGCGCGGAGGGCCATGCAGCTGCGCGCAGCGGGCGGGACCCACGCCACGAGAGCTAAAGAAGACGCGGGGGCCGAAAGGAGACACGGGGACCGCAGAGACCGCCCGCAGACGAAGGCGGGGGATGAGATGCCCACGCAGCGAGTATCCTCCAGCATGCATCACGCGCATCCCCGCCGCCGCGCTGAGGTAAAAAACCCCTCGAGCTCGTGACACGGGTACAGCACATGCATCCCCGCCGCCGCACTGAAGGCCGGGAGGCTGCGCGCAGCTGGAGGTACCCGTGCAATGCGCAGAGCGCAAAAACGTGTCGAGCTCGTGGCGTGGGCACCACATAACGAGACCGCGTGCGCACGAAGGCGAAGGCGAGGGGGTGGCAGCGAGCGAGCGAGACGCGAGTATCCTCTGGCGCCGCGTGCAGCAATCGCATCCCCTCCCGCTGGCGGGGACTCGGCACTAAATTCAAGGGGACACGTCGGGGCGTGAATAGGCGCCGGCGAGGAGAGTGACGTGGCGTGTACCTGGACATGCGCGTTAGCTCCAGCGGGGTGTAGAGGGAGAAGTGCACGCGGGGCAGGACGTGGAGCGTGTAGAGGATAGCGCGGATGCACGGGAGGAGGAGGGTGCACGGAGGCGAGGGGATGAGGGAGGAGTGGCGCAGGGAGAGTACGGATGGCGACGATGGATGGCGTCGTGAGGTACACGGGTAATTCACGGGGAATGGCGAATGGATGGTGGAGAGACAAGGCGCACGGAGGGCAAGGTGAGGGAGGCGGTAGAAGCAGGGGGCGCAGCGCAGAGGATGATGGATCGGGGAGGGATCGAGGCGAGGAGCAGGAAGGCGGACGCGCAGAAGAGAATACGAGCTCACCATCTGCCCCTTTTCCCGTGACCCCCGCATCCTTTCCGCATCGTGCCCCGCATCGTTCTCCCCATCGTGTCCCGCCACCAGTCGTCGTGCGCATCAGAATCGCCGCGGGTGCATCCTTGGAGATGGGTCAGTGTCGGGCATTGACAGAGAAGAAGGAGGAGGAGGAGGGAGGGAGGGGCGAGGGGACGAAGGGGGAGGGCGAAGGGACGAAGGGGGAGGGCGAAGGGACGAAGGGGCACTGGATGCGGATGGAGAGCGCCGCGGAAAGAATGCGCACGGGGACGTAGCCACACGCCAAGCGAGAACAGACGGGCAGGATGGGGCCGCAATGAAGGAGGGGTGGGTAACGGCCGAGGACGGGTGGGCGCGGTGATGCGATGCGGATGGCGGGCAGAGAGAACAATGACTCCAGGAGACAAAGCACTCACTTGAAGTCGGTCGCCAAGGCCATGCGAATACCATCGGCCTCGCGCGTGAATCCCTGCGCATCAGGAGCGCGCTGAAGAAAAAGCGTCAGTGTCGGTCGGTGGCGCGGACGAAAGTAAAGGGAGGGAGGGGGACGGGAGCGTGGGGGATGGGGCGCGGGAGTACGGTGGAGGGGAGCCGGAGGATGCGGCAGGTCGCGGTGGGCGCGAACGGCATACGCCAGCGGTGCCGCGGTGCAAAGGACAGGAGAGATACGGGCGCAGGCTGTCGGGTCCCAAGGGGGCAATGCCGAAATAGAGCACCAAAAAAAAAGGCACGTACCGACAAGTAGTCTATGCACACATTGGAGCCAGGTACGCGCAGGGCTCCAGCACGAGGAGCCACAGGAAATGAGACGACTGGGCCATCGCCTGAGTCGCGTTCAGGATGAAGATCCCTCGTCGAAAACGGTGTAGAAAGCCATAGCGCGAGCTTGTGGCACTTATTTGGTTTTGGCAGCCACTGGAAAATGACACCGGGGTATCTTGGGGATATCCTAGGTCCAGAGATGCGGCGATGATAGCCAGCTAGTTGAAGAGCCTCCAATCGCAAAACCAAGGAGTGGTGGTTTGGCGGAAAGGTCGGCGGCACCCTAACCCTAGTGGACTGATGTGGCGGTGCACGCGCCTCTTCCTCTGTACCACCACAATGTCCACAACGCACTTCTCTCTCTAGTCCCGGAATATTTTCGCTTCGGAGGGCATTGTATTGTTCTCTCTCAATTGTTTCGATTCTCGTCTCCTCCTACGTTCCTCAAGTTTCGGTCAATGTATTCAACGCCGCTCGAACCCGCTTAAAACTTTTCTTCCCCGAGTTTTCAGGAAATATGCACGACCAAGTCAAAGGCTCGTCTATCTGGTCCTGCTTCAGGTATCCTCAAGTATCTTCAAGTGCAAAAGACTCTGTGGTCAACGCTCTCCGTGTTCCTGCCATTGAAATCTTACCGCGGAATTGCTTTCTTGGCGGATTCTATGGACTGTCCTTGGATTCTGGCCCGAAATCGCGAATATTTACTCGGAGCGGTCATCGGGAACTCGCCGTCTGCTTCGTTTGCATCTCTGCTAGCCGCACGATGCTCACGAGCCTGAAGCCCAACCTCCGAACGAGTCCGAATCGCTACTGGGAACTCATGAAAATGCTGACGTTCGATTCTCAAACAACAACCAGAGGCAGACCCACTCGCAAACGACGGCCCCGTTACGTTTTGACCGTGTCCTGGTTACAATCGACGCTTGAGCGCCGTGGGCTTCAAACCGGACTGAGGAGCGCGATGCTGCGCACCGCCGACGCTCAGAGATCGGCGTCTTCATAGCATCAGTAATACTATATTCTCGGGACTCAGATACACTGAGGCACCACTCGCGCCGCTTGGACCTCTCGCGGTGCCACTACACGCATTGCAGCCTTCTTCATCGCGAACTCGCTGCATCCGCACCTAAGCCTAAGGTATGTCTCCTGCCATTTCCGGCCGAGCAAGATGCCTTCCTTCCGCACCCTGGCCCTCAATACATGTATTTATCTCATCTAATTCAAGCGCCTGCAGATTTAATATCCGTCTTCCATGATCAGCCACGGATAAGATCCATCCAGCACGGCGAGCCCGATACGTCGAATGGGTGCCGAACTCCTACATTCTTCTCTTCTCTGCGGCACCAAATCGGCTTTCCCTTCCCCGCAGAATTCGACGACTGTGGCTTTTTTTATATATTGGGACGGGCGTTGCATATTTATCCCTGCATTCTCGTTCTCGGGCCGCTTTCTTTACTCTCAGACTGCTGTGGGGCGCCTCATTTAGGTCCAGTCCCATCGGTGGCACGAGGAACTCAGCGGGCGCCATTCCGCGGATCAAGCCCTCGCGTCGGTGGCCAAGGTCCTCTACTGATTTGCTTGCCTTTGCGGCTGCACACGCCAAGCTGATTAGCTCGATCTCATCTCATCCCAAAACATCTTGTCAAACCACAAAACGACGAAGATCTAGCCTCAGGGCTGAATCAAATTCTGCCAGTGACGAAACATCTGTCGATACCGTCTCCAGTACTTCCAGACTTAATACTCGGCGTAAGTACCTGCGCGATTTGCGAACTCACGAGCACTAGTATGAAGCCATGCACAGCTTGTCTGGGGACGTGCCTTGCTATGCATGCTAGCTATTCGTGGCGTCCACAAGCTTTTCAACCACAATCCAAACGCGACGACTCCGATAGGCAAGTGTCCAGTCTCTCGCAAACTCGTCTACGGATCTCGACTTGGAGGGAAGATATTCTCCGCCGGCCATTCCGAAATTTGTCCGCTCGGATTCGTCCTGGCTCGGCCTATTTATCCTGATGTCTTCCGGTGCTCATTCACCCTACCTTAATATTGTTTTGAACCCGGCCCGGGTACATTGGAATAGCTGATGTCCTGCGGATTGGCTAGGGTTAGTAACTGAGATCCTTGTGCGATTCGAACTCACTAACAGCCCTAATTTCGGCGTGCAGTGCTCCGGAATAATAGTAATATCATTATATTTACGCGCGGGTCCAGGCGCTCCTCGAATTTCGAGAGTGCCACTGGGGTGGGTGTAGATTTAATTCGATACCGGATAATTCAAGCTGCCTTTCCCCTCATTCCACTTCCACTAATTTTGGCGTTCATCGAAAGTACTCGTGGCTAACAAGGGCTCCGACGAGACTCATGCCAGCTTTATTAAAATTTTCTCCCATCCTGAAGCATCTTTCCTGCCCCACAAATTCTTGTCGCACCGCAAATGGTCATGTGAGCAAGGGCTCTTCGATTTCCCTGCAATTGCAAGATCCAGCCTTCTCAGGTTGCTTCAGCATGGTATTTCCGGATAAAGGCCTACACGAGGTTCGGAATTCATGCTTGGCGCGATGGCGACCGGATATAGAATCGAGGCGCGCCCGATCCAAAATATGTACCGTTGAGAGTCTATGGACAAAATTCCTTTGCGGGCATTCTGCGTCTAGAAGAATTCAGGATATGACCTTCTCCGCCGTCCCGCAGTGGTAGGCCCCCGTTCCACGCGGGCGATCCGTGCATCCGGAACGGGCTTCCGGACACGTTGTGCGAACGCGCGACGTATGATCCCCGTCGAAATTTTCCCTAGCTCGCCGTCCGGGCGGCGGAGGCCGGACAACGACGCGGGTGCTGAATGGGAGATAAATGAACAGCATTATTCCCCGACAGTTCACGAGCTGGATAAAACAGAAGTTTTGCGGGGCAGCCTCTGGAAGGCTGTGCATCACCGGATCGATATCAGTTTCGCTGACAGTTCATTCGCACAGAGTGCATCTTTGTCCCACGCGGTGAACAAAGACACAGCTTTACAGCCCTTTGCTCTCTCCCACCATGGCCGAAGTACTAGGGACCATTGCCAGTGCCATCCAACTCGTCGACACGGCGCTCAAGGCCCGAGAATACATCAAAGACTTCTATAATGCACCGGCAGAGCAGCGCAAGCTGTTTACAGAGCTCGATGATCTCAAGCCGCTGTTCACGGAGCTGCAGAAGCGTGTCGCAGCCAGCCCATCGACGACCGCACTCCAGCTTATGACAGCCCCACTGGGCCGATTCAAGACCATGATGGACACCTTTACAGTGAAATTCAGGCTCCCAGACGGCCGGTTGTCGAAATTCTCAAAGCAGCTGTCGTGGACTCTTTGGAACAAGAAGGAGGCGAAGGAGTACTTGGAAGAGTTTGAATCCATGAAGTCTCTGCTTAATACGTGGCTGACACTAGGAATTTGGTGCGTGCCATGGGGAATATCATGAAGGTGTTGAATGGACCATATACAGGGATGCCGGAGAGAAGCACGACCAAGAACACAAGAAAGACCACAATGGTGAGTGGAATAAATTACTGCTCCTCACCCCAATCCTCACATCTCTTGCTAGCCATTCTCGCTACTGTCACCGAACAGGGTCGGACACAGCAAGAACGGGACAGAGGTCAGTTTATGATCTCACCCAATGATTTACTGTTCATCAAACACACCCCAGCTGCTGAAAAGAAAGAGATCCTTAATTGGATAACCTCTCTTAATTTTTTCCAGCGACAGGCCGATGTCTTTCATGCTTGGCAACCAGGAACTGGTGAATGGCTGCTTTCAGATGCAACATTCAAGAACTGGACATTAGGATCTCGAGGAGTCCTGTGGTGTCGAGGAATACGTAGGTTGTCATGCACTCCCTCAGCCATAGTTCTAATTTCTGGGGAGGGTAGCTGGGGCTGGGAAGACTGTCCTTGTGTGAGTCTGGGTGTCTGATTCCGAGCACTGTGCTGAGCACCTAATAGGTCGGTGGTGGTAAATCACCTCCGGGCCGAATTTCACAACAATAACACTGCGGTGGCATGCATCTACCTGAACCACAAGGAGAGGGAGGTGCAGACTCCTCAAAATCTCCTTGCCAGTGTCTGGAAACAGCTTGTTGTGGACAGATCACTCCCCCCAGCTGCACATGATCTGTACAAGTATCATCGTCTGCGAGATACTAGACCTTCACTAACCGAAGTATGTGACATACTTCAATCTGCCATGGCCCAACACTCAAAAGTGTATATTATTGTTGATGCTCTGGATGAGTATCCTGAGGATCAGCGAAATATCTTGCTTGAACATTTGTCCATGTTGCAGGGACCCACCACCAGTCTGATGATGACTTCAAGGCCTCACGTTACTCTGGATGATCTGTTCCCAGATGTCCTAGGCCTAGAGATCAAGGCAACGGAAGATGATATCCGGCAATATGTGGACAAGCAAATTCGGAAATCACCAAGATTATCCAAGCATGTTCAAATTAGGCCGGAGTTGCATGATGAAATCAAGTCTATAATTTCCAGCACCGCAGACGGAATGTAAGTATTGTAAAAGATCAAGACTACAATTATAATCTAACAATAACTTCTCCGCGTAGGTTTTTGCTTGCCAAGCTTCACACAGAATCCCTTGCAGCAAAGAACACTGTCAAAGCAGTTCGGGAGGCTCTTCGACATCTACCCCAGAATTTAAACCACACATATGAAGAGGCAATGGACAGAATCAAGAACCAGAACGAGGAAGACAGAAAATTAGCTATTCAAGCCCTCACATGGGTTGCCTATGCCAAACGGCCTTTATCTGTGGCAGAGCTGCAGGAAGCCTTGGCTATTGAACCTGATGCAACAACCTTGGATGTGGATAACCTCCTGGACATCAGTATTGTTTTATCAGTCTGTGCAGGGTTGATTATTGTTGATGAAGCAATGTCTGTGGTCCGACTCATCCACTACACAACACAAGGCTACTTTGATAACATCCAGCCACTCCAGTTTGCAGATGCTCATACCATGATTGCATCACAATGCCTTGCATACCTTTCCTTCGATGAATTCTCCCAACTTGATATATCATATATGGTTCGTGAAGGAGTGAAAGCCCACCCACTGGTTGCATACAGCCAACACTTACTTCTCCATACTGCTGAAGCATCCAGACAGCTAGAGCTTCAACCAGGCCTAACATTCTTCCTTGAAAAAGCTCATTCCTGGCACATGATCTGGAAGGATGTCTTCCGTGGTCAATTGGCACCCCCTTGGGACTATTATGGTGGAGACTGGCCCCTGACCCAATCCCTTCTGTGGCTCTCAGCTGCCTCCAACCTGACACATATAGCTACTTACTTGTTGGATCAACCAGTAGATTATGACACCAGCATTGACTCTGCTTTGTCTGTTGCAGTCTTTTACAATTACATTGGGATGGCTCAGTTGCTCATAAAGAAGTATGGTGCCAATGTGGACTGCCAGAGAGGGTTCTATGGAACTGCACTTCAGGTTGCATCTGCTCGGGGACATGAGTCAGTTGCTCAATTTCTTGTGGAGATGGGAGCAGATGCGAATGCCCAAGGAGGACTGTGTGGAACTGCACTTCAGGCCGCATCCTATGGGGGACATGAATCAGTTGCTCAATTTCTCATTGAGATGGGAGCCGATGTGAATGCTGTGGGTGGCTACTTTGGAACTGCACTGCAGGCCGCATCTGCAGGGGGCCATAAGTCAGTTGCTCAATTCCTCATTGAGAAGGGGGCAGATGTGAATGCTGAGGCGGGAGAGTATGGAACTGCACTCCAGGCTGCATCCTGTTGGGGACATGAGTCAGTTGCTCAATTCCTCATTGAGATGGGAGCAGATGTGAATGCCCTAGGAGGCTACTACAGAACTGCGCTCCAGGCTGCATCATATTGGGGACATGAGTTGGTTGCTCAATTCCTCATTGAGATGGGAGCAAATGTGAATGCCCAGGGAGGCAAGTATGGAACTGCACTTCATGCTGCTTCCAGTCAGAGCCATGCTGTATTCAGTTCGGACCAGGAGGCAGTGGCTCACCTTCTCATCGAAAATGGGGCTCATCTCAACCAAACTGCTAGAGGCACCACTGCACTGTGGGTGGCAGCGGCCAAAGGCCATGAAGCCATTGTTCAAGTCCTCATTGAAAGCGGAGCCAACCTTGATATACAAGGTCCCTATGGCACCGCATTGGAGGCAGCTTTTACCTGGGGACATGAATCAGTGGTCAAACTCCTCATCGAGAATGGGGCACATCCTGTTTCACCGCCTGAACGTCCGAGATCGGTATGTTTTTATCACTCTCTTTATTTAAAGATTGCTTTGAGCTTACGTATGCGACAGGCGGCCGGGTATATCCAGAGACAAGAGAGGAAAGAGATTTATGATGGAGGTTTGACTGTCAATTACACTTGTTGAGTACTTATTATGGTTGAGTTACTAGTCTGTACATAAATGATGAATTGAGGGCTTTAGCCCTCAGGAAACTGAAGGAACATGGCCGGGACCACGTGAAGTTGAAGGGATAAATACCTCCGGGGTGTCCTCGTCGTGGCGGGAACCGCGGTACCAGGCATGGGAGAGGGATGTTCACCGTATTTCAAGCTCCGCCGGCCGGAGCCGGTTTGCCGATCTGATGGCAGCACTGATGGCGGCACGTTTCGCAGCATTTCCAACTCCCAAACTTCCTGGGCTCGCTGGGATGACGTGAAATTCAGAACCGCGGGATTACGCGAAATTTAGAAGCGCGGATCTAGATTTAATTTCCGACCGCTCGAGAATTCGCGCAAATATCAGTGCTGCGTGCCCAGTGCCCCCAGCGAGAATCAGAGTCCAGATTCCAAGGTTATCTGCAGGAGTGTACATGTCCCGCAATTCCAGTGTGAATGGTGGGTTGGACGCGGAATATGTTTGACCGGAGTGAGGTGAGGGGAATCGGAATGATTTGAAACGAGAAACCTTCCGATAAAGCGCGGATACGTATGGCGCGCCGGCGTGAATATTCGTCTGAGTTTCGCGAACGGACGTGGCGCCGTGGAAGGCTCTCGAGCCGCGCGCGCGATGCAGAACGGGGGATGCTTAACTGAATTGACTGAGAAAGATTGATGGTGCGAAGCAGGTCGCCGAACGACGGATACATGGCGGCGCTGGTGAGTCGGAGTAGGCGCAGCCCTTCCGTACCAGTAGACCATCAGATCCCGAATATGGAGCGCTGGCTCTTAGGGTCCACGGAATCCGAAATTGGGAGAATCTTCATGTTCGAGTAGACCGGGGAGAACAGGCGCGGATTGAATACAGAATGACACGCTTCATGCGAGTGACTCAGGATGCAGAGTTCTTGCGGAGATTTTACTATCATTTTAGGCCGATGGGCGCCCCGGAAAGGGGAGCTGTAGCTGAGTCGGAGGAGATCTGAGAGCTGGGGTATACAAGCTTGGAATGAGCGGCGTCCAAGACATACATGCGTAGGAACTTGGAGGTATCGACAAGATGTCGAGGGCTCCTTAGGGGCTCGTGAGGGTGACTAAGCTCAGATAATGTAACGGATTTAATGCTTGGGCAAGGTCTCAGTCTATGAGAAGAGATAAGCGCAAAGGCGCACGAAGCTTGTCCAAGATGCGCATTTGGCGCGGGTCTTGCTGACTTTTTTCATCGGTGTGCCCAGCTAAAACAGCATCGAACAAAACAAAACAAGGCCCGAAGGCGAGGGGCGAAGGTTAGGAGCAGATGAGTGTTTGAAAAAAGGAGATTTTACACCGCGTCGACTTGGCCGAGAAGTTATTGGCGAGAAGAGGCTACTAGTACAGACTCGAGCCAGCGATCGCTAGTGAATTGTCCAAGGAGACGCCCACGATTTCCGGCGGGGAGTGTACACGGAGTTTCGATTGCCGGAGATGGCACACGTACGAGACCTTGAAAGCTTGAAAATAAATCTGGCCAGCTGGAATGACGAAGGTAGGATGTGGTAAGGAGCAAGAGGCGCTGGTGCACTGCCACATAATTCGATCCGGGACTCGATGATCCTTCTCTTTCTTGCCACAACTCGCCATCCAATTCTTTTGCTACCAATGGGCCCCTTCACTTGAATCGGATACCTGCTCAGTTGCTGCTACGTGAGAACTTGACCTCGCGCACACGCCATCTCATCGCTGCGAGGTCTTCCCCTGGACAGTTGTCATCCGGAGGCTGCTCTTCATCGTCCTGCGATATTTTGGCCCATAAGGCCTCAAGGCCTCAAGATTTACATCTTCTCTGAAACACGCCGGATAGCATGCACCGGGAAAGGCCGGATAGGCCCGGGACAGATGGCGAGTCTCTTGGCTCTACTTATTTTTCGCTCTCTTCCCCCCACTCGCGACCGCCGCCCCGCTGTCTTCCCTTTCCTCGCATCCCTCTTCCCTTGCACCCCCTCTCTGTAGACCGATGAACGCACCTGAGGCCTTTTCCACAGGCTCCCACCCGCTGTCCTTCATCCCCTCCCACCCCGGCCTTCGCCCTCGCGGATCGTGGCACCAGCGCGGGGAAGCACGGGAAGCCACTTGAGACTCGTGCGCCGCGCCTCGCATGCTGCTGTGTGCGCCCGCTCGTCGCCGTGCGCCGCCCGTGTGCCTCGAGATATCGACACCTCATCTGCGTATCCGGGGTGGCAGCTCATACGCCGCGCGCTGTGAGCCCGTGCGCCGCCTCCTGGTCTCTGCTCGTGCATTACCTCGCACGCGCAAGGAGCACGGTGGTCTTGTTGGCGCGGCCGCGCGTAGTGGAGGTGCTGATTGAAACACCTGCTTACCCTGAATATTATACTTTCTTCGCATTGAATTCCCAGCAAGGTGTCGAGCTCGTTGCGTGAGACTCGAGTGGTGGTGGGCTCCCGGAATCTTAACCCGCACCAATTTCTTCTTCCTTTTCTTTTGTTCTTTCACACATTTCCAACCAGGTTTTGAGTGTCGCGTTTTCCTTCTACCTATCGGTCCCTCGGTTAACCTCCCGTTGATGCTGAGTTTCGCGTCTATTTCTTCGTGGTGGGTTTGTCAACTTTTCCAAGATATATGTTGGTCCATCCATGCGGGAGAAATCAATAATACAGCACTAATAACACAATAACGGAATTATATATTTTAAACACCAGCCTAGTCTCGGACCATCCTCTCATGACATCCCGTTCCGGGAACCCTGTCATGAGAGTCTGGGCTAAAGCCAGCTGATGGCAGGGACCATTGCGCTATCAAAATTGATCGCAAAATCTCATGGTTCGCTTAGCCTACCTTGGCTCTCGTTCGGGCATTTATGTGGCCTTTCCTCACAAAGTTTGGAGGGTGAAAGTTTCGAGAGGATAATTTAGAGTCTTTTGTTTCCTCAAAATTATTTATTTGCTAGGAACGAAAGAGAGGAAAGGCCAAAACTTTGAGAGAGTGGCAGTGTGGTGGCAGTGCACTCGGCAAGTCGCAAAGCTTTTTTGTGCCGTTCCAAGCCTCCAGGGGAGGCAGGACATGTTCAGGAACCGACCTAACCATATACCTCTCCAAAACTCAAGACACGCCGAGTCGAAAACAGTGAAATGGGCACATAGTTTGAGATACGGAAGAAGCCGAAAATACGATCAATTTTGATAGCGCAATGGTCCCTGCCATCAGCTGGCTTTAGCCCAGACTCTCATGACAGGGTTCCCGGAACGGGATGTCATGAGAGGATGGTCCGAGACTAACACCAGCCCAGAGAAAAAATAGTGAGTCCGCGCCGGAATCAGAGCCAGATCGATCTATATTTTTGGATCGCGGCCTCGAGCTTGCCGGGGTCAGTGGGCGCCTTCCCGGAGCTCGAGCCCACTGCGAGGTTCTTGAGGTCGATGCTCTGCGGGAGAATTTCGGTGCAGTGGGTGAGGGTGTTCTTTTCGATGCCGAGGAGGCTCATTTTCTCGTGCGCGGCGGAGTACACCCCCAATTTGGTCGGACGTTTGAGCCCCGTCCATCCGGGATATCCGGGGAGATCTTGACTGAGGTCTGCCAAAGATCCCCGGAGATATCTTGAAATGATTTTCCAGAAACCTTGCTCACTGGTCGGGAACATGTACTCAGAACCTTCTTGAAATCATCTGAGATTGATATTTTTTGAGCTCGTACAGGAGATCAAGTCGCGTACCACGTGACCAGGCGCGTCAACTTTGCGCGTTCGCTCATTGCTCAGGGAATGTTGGGCGAGGTTGTGGCAGGCTTTTGGCGCGTATATTTATACCAAGGTTCATATATTACGCACGAATAAACAGCTTCTTCATGTTATTGATCCACCAATGTAAGACAACAGTGTCGTTGAATCTAGTCAAAGTGCGCATGCAGTTTGCATGCAGTGCCACCGGGAGGACGCATCAGATGTATTGCACTTATATTTTATTCCTCCATATCCTCCGGGTCCTCTTCATTGTGCTCCTCCTCATCCAAATCGTCTGGTGCCGGATCCTTCTCCCCTGCAGCTTTCGCCTGTTTATTTTTCTCTCGAGTCTCCTTTGCTTTCTTCGCGGTAGCAGCCCGTTTTGCTGGTCCGGAAACCCGAAGGAGTGCAGCAAACTCGTTGCGCTTTGCCTCTCGATCTGGGAAGCATGGTATCGGAGCTGTTAGATTGCAGGGGAGTGTGTCCCTTAACAGATGCGCGTTGTGGAGGGCATGCATGTTGATGAAGTATTTTTCCATCGCTGCATGTTGAATTCCTGTTTGTGTCTGGCTGGTGACATGTCGTTCCTGAACCACACTCTCGAAGCCACCAACAGCATGGCATTTGCTCCCATAGCAATCGTGCTGTGCATTGAAACAAAATAGTATGGCCTACAAGTATTTAGATGCATCCATTAGTGGTTTGTCAATGATAAAGAGCAGAATCTTACCCCTGGCTCGGCAAGATGAATTTCAGGGGATGGAGAAAGGACCGGCATGTTCATCCGAGCATCTCGTGTTGTAGAGACAATGAACTGGCATATAACTACCACAGCCTCACTATGTTTCGTTGAAGCGTTTGCCGGGAGCAGGATGATGCTGATTCGGCCGGCCCGTACATTGTCTGTTTCCTACGTTCGGTTCAGCATTTAAACAGGGCGAAATATTTCGAGAGGAACTTTGCACTTGAAAAACATCCAGGTGCCTTTGGTGCAGACATCTCCAGACTGGGAAACCACATATTTGCATGTCGTCCAAATCTTTCCAGCACCAAAATCTAGTTCGGGTGTCCAGAGCGGACCGAGGCCCTCACGCCATGGAGCTGAGACAGCAGTGCAGCGTGAATCAAGTTTTATGGAACCTGAAAGAGGTAAATTGATTTGAACTCTTCATCTTCGAAGAGAAGACCCACCAGGCTTTGGTTTGGATTTATCCATCCAACCGAGTCGGCGCTGCAGCTCCTTGTTTCTCTGGAGAAAAGCAATTATCTCGTGGCCAGCTTGAACGTACTCGTGTGATCCATCGGGCTTCCACCAACCGCCGCTGACCTGATGCTTAAATCGTTCCATATCTGCCAGGGTTACCCCGATATCGTGACTTGGAGCTTGATGATTCGAAAGCACACTGCAAAGCCTGAATATGGCGTTCCAGCATTCAAAGCCCTCGGTTGCAAAAAGGATCGCGGGTCCGAACCGGCGGATATCCCCCTCCAAATTCTGGGAGAAAGTCGATGAGCAGTTGGAGAAGCTTCGGGAGAAGTACGAGAATGATGAGGCGCGCATTTCCAAGTATGCATTTCTTTCTTTCCTCTTGTTCTATCCATGCTCACGGTGTCCATATAGGGCTATTGCCAAGGTTCTCAAGCACGACTGCCGCACCTATGGCAACCCGGACCTCTCCATCTTCACCTAATTCCTCTCCCCACACCCTCTTGCCGTTGTTAACGTCTCATCATCTGCCGACCCAGTCCCAAGCCGTCGTTCCTCTAACTACACTCCTTTAATTTTTCACGTACACAATTTCGTAGTCAAGTAGGTAGACTCATAATAGCATTTGTTTTGTGGCCGGTGGCCCAATTTATCCCACATTTATGTGTCCGAATAATGTTGCCAAGGAGCCCTCAAGCCTATTTCCCGGTCATTGCTCGATTCTCCGCTGAGCCGTCGCTCGGCGCTCCGCTGGCAAGGTCCCGTGGAGCTCAAATCAAAATATTCCCCGGATGATGGCTCCGGGGACTATCGTACGATTGTGGTTTTCGATCTCCCGGGGATATTTGTGGCGATCTCCGACCGCACAAGTCCCAATATGGCAACGGGGACCTCGCTCCGAGGTCCGACCAGATTGGCGGTGTACTCGTCGGCCCTGCAAGTACGCGGGTCAGCTTCAATGTGCGGTGCCAGCAGATCATGCCGCTATTCGAGTCAAGATTCAAGTTACGACGCATAAATCTACCCTAGGGCAACCAACGAGCTCAGGCCACGCATACGGAGGTGCCGTCATATGCCGTTTCCAGCAGGATGGGCTGGAGATGAAACCCCCACTTTGTTGAAAGGAAAGAAAGGAAAGATCATTTCAAATTTGAGCCTCACTGCCAGCGGATGCACTTAAGTGAATAAAGTGCTTAAGAGTTAGAGTGATTTATAGTATGTGGATGCCAGCGAGATCCTCCTGGCTCAACCCGCCACAGCATTAATGCAATTCGGCCGAATTCGGCTAAGATTCTAAAAGTAAAAGTTAACCAACGTGGGTCGCGCCGTGCGCTGCCGTGCGGCGCTATTGACCGTGGGAAAATGCGATCAGTTGAACCCTTCCGGTTAGAATTCAGTGGAGCGAGGGAAAACCATGAATAGCAAAAGGCGGCTTTCTCAGTGAATCCTGTTGGGGAGTACTAGTTGGGATATGGTGATAAGCCAGTTTCATCCCCAATGCACTTTGTCGCCAGCGACGTCGGGCTCGCTCGGTGCTCCGAGTTTCTATGGTTACATACATACCGCCGCACTGATCGGAGATCCGTTGAAAATCTCATAATGACGAAATGAAAACGCTTAATATGTTAAGCCGCAGTACCCCGCAATCAAAGCCCCTTCTTCCGCTCCCCGATGTCCTTCCCATACGAGCCCGTGCCAGCAGAGCCGGGCGAATTCTTCTCTTCCCGAGGCCCAAAGAACAGGTCTCGGAAACAGCGACTTATCATTTACATCGTGCTGGCCGCGTGTCTCATCGTTACCGTCACCGTCACGAGTATCGTGCGGCATCCCGCACGAATACATGTCCTCGATCCCGACGACCCCGTCGACGCCGGGCAGCTCCACGTCGACGCTCTCATTGCGCGCCAATCCGCTACTTACGAGCAGGCAGCCGCACGGTATTCGCTCAAGACGGGCCGGCCCCCTCCGCGGCACTACGACAAGTGGTTCACGTTTGCGCAGGCGCACTCGTGCCTCATCGACGATTACGACCAGATCCACCGCGACTTTGCGCCGTTCTACCAGCTCGTCGCAGAGGACCCGCTATTCTTGCAGCGCAGGGTGGATATTGTGGCGGATGTGCGTCTTCTCTTCGATGTCATGTGTATGGCAGCTGATCTGCGCTTCTTAATCAGTTAAAAGCAAAGGAAGCGGGCGTGATTTTCATCAAGGATGGTGAGGTGCACATGCCCCAGGGGGCGGACCTCAAGTACTGGGGCGGCGGGCCCGTCACCTTTGCCAAAGTGAGTAGGCGCTTACTGTTATTATCTGTCTTAATCCCCTACTCTAGTTCGCCAATCTCCTACCGGACATGTCTTTCATAGTAAACGGCAAAGACCAGCCGCGCGTCGTGTTCGACTACCGCGCGTCAAACGCGACACGGGAACGCGCGCTCGCCCTGACCGAGGAGCGCCCGTTCGATGTCTCGCCGCACCCCACCGCCGAATTCTTCCGCAACGAAGGGTGTGAGGTCTGGCGCAGCCCGACGGGCTTCGCGGAGCCCGCGAACGACGATAGCGGATGTGAGTTCGCTTTACTTTCACGAATATGTAACATCATTTGCTGATGTACGCGATGTAGTTTTCTTGTCCAGCTCCCCAGCGTGGTTTACCCTCGACATGTACCCCGTGCTCTCCGTGACGAAAGCCAGTCCCTGCTTCGCCGACATCGTATTCCCCAGCGAGGTCCGTGCCTCCTCATCGCCGCCCCCTAACTGACCAATCCGCACACTATAGTACTACTACCGCAGATCGCCAACGTCACCGCGCTTCACGTACCCGGATAACGTACCGTGGGCCGATAAGACGCCGCAAGCATGTACGTCCTCCCTACCCTACCTTCAACACCCCCCTCACTTCAAACTGTAGACTGGCGCGGCACAGCCACCGGCGGCCAAATAATCGGCCCTAACTACCACAACTTCACGCGCTTCCGCCTCGTCGACCTCTCCCGCGCCCACCCGGACCTCGTCGACGCGCAGATCACGCGCTTCGCGGACCTGCTGTGTCTGCAGGAGGACGGGTGCGACCGCGCGCACATCGTCGAGGAATATGGCATCAGCGGCGGCGCGCCGCAGGAGAATATCTACAAATATAAATATGCGCTGGATGTGGATGGGATGACATACTCGGGAAGGTTTTTGGGGCTGCTTGCGAGTGGGTCGCTCGTGTTCAAGGTGAGTTTTTACCCTGTGTACTTTGAATTCACGCTTACGAACCTTGGGCAGGCGACGGTCTTCAACGAGTACTTCAACGACTGGTTGCGCCCATACGAGCACTACATCCCCGTGCGGCCCGACCTCTCCGACCTGCTAGAGAAAATCGAGTGGGCGCAGAGCCACGACGGCGAGGCGCGCGTGATTCAGGCGCGGGGGCAGGAGATGGCGAGGAGGGTGATGACGGATGCGCAGAACGACTGTTATTTCTTTGCGTTGCTGCTGGAGTGGGCGCAGCTGGAGGAGAATTCGAGGACTGTGATGCGGAATACGGGCGTAGAGAGATAGATAGATAAATAGATGGATAGTATATATATAGACGTAGATTCGTGTAATAACAGCTCGGTGGCTCATCGTTTGCTGGGCGCTCAACCCTCAGCCGGATGAAAGATCGAAGCCTTAGACTGACGCCACAGTACCTGAGATGTTTAGATTGTACGCCAAGCGATATTGATTTGTACAGATTTAGGACAACGGACAGGAGCGCTACGGACACGCACGAATCCACTTCGACACAGGAGGAAAAGTGACCTACACCAACGGCACCCGCGCTGCAAAGCCGTCCCCGACCATGACGGGTTTGTAGAGGTCCTCCCGGGCCATCTTGGCCCTCAACAACTTTGCCGGCACGCCCTCCGCATCCGCGCCCGCATCGCGGATGATCTGAAAATCGGAGGCGCGCATATCAGTCCGCAGATGTAGGGTGTTCTTCTTGTCTGCCCGGATATGCGTGTTCATGAACCTACCACCAATTCCGTCAATCAGCGCCGAAATTAGAAGCAAGTTGGTTTATAAGGAAAGGAAACGTACTCCATGCATCCATCGATATTAAACGCCTTCTCCGTAACCTTGCCCGTAATTGCCGACCGCATCTCCCACGGCGACGCCCTGCGCACGAGCTCCAGCGCCGCGGCCTGGATGTGGATGGGTACCGTGATCGTCTGCATGCTCTCCCCGTTTCCAAACTCCACCAACCCGACCGAGTCGCGCGCGAAGCCCTTCTCGTTGGCGCTCGCGCGCGCCTGGCGCCAGATGTCCTGCCGCATGGGCGTGAGGTCCTTCATGGCCGCTGGCGAGAGCGGCGTGAACGCGTTGACCTGCAGCATACCTCGCATCTTCTCGTCGCCCAGCGGCTGCCCGACGAAGACGTTGAAGAAGTCGGGGATGTCCGCGGGCTCGATCCCGATGTCCACGCGTGCCATGAACGGCTTGTCGAGCTGCGGCCGGCGGAGGAGGTCAAAGTGCAGGATGAAGCACGCTTGGAGGTGTTTGTTGAGCAGCGTGTTGGCGTGGAAGTACTGCAGGAGCTTCAGAATCCCTGAGCCGTCTACTGGGCTGCATGCTTTTTTGTGCTGCGGCCTGGAAATGTGATCAGTCGCCTGTGATTCTGCGCCTACGAGATCGGAGAGCACCAGTGTGCGGCCTGGCACTGTCATCGCTCGCGGGCGTCAATGACTCAGAAAAGGGACGTGATAGACGCGCCTACCTCCTTAGAACAATACCACACTTCCTTACACTGCAACGTCGACGATCAGCAGCGAACACCACATATCTAGCCTTCGCGCATCTACTCAGCTTCAGGCCTGGCTCATCGCCGTCATTCTTGAAGCACCTGGTGCAGGCTGTATGCACTCCGCGTCGCGCGGATCTCCGCCGGGGATGTCGCCATCGAGTTGAAGATGGCTTCGCTGTCCGGATGGATGGAGTGGATCTGGATGGGCATTCTGTTTGACGAAGCCATTCTGTTAGAAGGTGCTTTCTGAGGAGGTGGCGTCAAGAGCAAGGACGATATCGATATGATGCGACACCGCCACTCGCCCCACCACACGACCACATAACGCGTCGAAAATAACTATTCCGAAAAATGTTGTTGATTAACGCGACGGCGATAAAGCAACTGGACGGCCGAAAACCCAAACGGTTTTTCTGAGAAAATTATACTGCCTCGCGGGCGACAAAGAGAATTTTCAAACTTTAGTTTATCACGACATCCCAACTACTACTCCATCCCAAGAGTATTGACGAAAAATTGCATAGGTCTATCCGCTTGACTGAAGCTGCACCGGAAGGATTCAAGGGATCGCGTTTCCTCAAGATCAGCAGCGCGGCACGACGCGACCTAGATTGGTTGACTTTCAGGATCTCAGCCGAATTCAGCCAGATTGCATTAATGCTGTGCTGAGTAGGCCAGGAAAATTCCGTTGGCTGCCACATACTTCAATCCCTCTAAGCACTTCATTTATTTATATCTGCTGGCACACAATCAACCCCGTTGCGTGAGTGAATGTTTGCTCAGCGAGTCCAACTCATTCGTTTTGCGCTTCATCGCGGGAGCAGCCCATGAAGCAGCAGCAGCCAATGTACGGGAACCAAAATTGCCATGCCCAGAATCGAAGGAATACAACTTTGAAGTTCAGGCCCAAGGAGGGCTCCAACAAGCAGACGGAAGATTTTCTCTTAATAGAGTGCCCGTCACCGATAAAGGGAACCGAAGTTGATTTCCTCGCAGCCCCTTACACTGCAATCGAAATGATTGGTTTCCGGTCCTATTTCAGAGCGGTGGAAGCTGGCTTTGAACCATGTCGTTTGGAAGGACAATGAACTCTTGCCGTCGGCCGATGCCACGGCTCAGCATACAGTACACTTCGTCTACGTATAAATTCAACCTTTTTTTTTTCTTCCGATATTTGTGGAATGAGTGAGTTTCGCAGTCTTCGCAGCAATGATGTCTTTGCAGAAAGGGCGAGGGAGTGGTATGCGATTTACAAGGGATACAGATGCTAATGAGGGTATACATACAAGGAGAAAGAACACAAGAGACTGGACCCTCAGACGCCGACAGTCTCGAAGGACCATACGACATCCACCGATTTGGTGGAATTAGACTCAGTGAGCGCGTTGAAGGCGGTGGGGGTCAGCTTGATGTGCCCGGCGGTGCATTTAGAGCAAACCTCCTTCACGACGGTGGTGATGGTCGTGCCGTTGACTTTCAAGAAACACGTCGGAATCGCGTTGGAGTAGAAGAGAGGAATGGACGTACAGGTATTGTCGACGCTCTTGCCACAATTTACCCCGCCCAGGAGGTCGGCGGGGCCCAGTGCGACGGCAAAGTCGGTGCTTGGAATCTAGAAGGTCGTGCAGGCTCCTTGACCTGGTTTGGTATTGGTTTGGTAAGAAGCAAAGAGACGCTGGTGCACTGCCACATAATCCGCGGCCGAATCCGGGACTCGGATCAATGATCCTCCTTCTCTTTCTCGCCACCAACTCGCCATCCATTTTCTTTTGCTACAAACGGGCTGCGTCACTTGAATCAGATACATTCCCAGGTGCTGCTACGTGTAAGCTTGATTTCACACCCATCGCAGCAAGGTCTTCCATGGGCCCACGAGAGACGTCATCCTGCGAGATTTTGGCCCTCAAGACCTCAACATCTCCATTGTCTCTGAGACGCGCCGGATGGAATGCACAGGGAAGGGTCGGGATGGGCGGGGGCAGGTGTTGGATGCAGTGAGTCTCTTGCTCTACTCGTTTTCGCTCTCTTCCGCCCGCTCGCGACCGCCCCGCAGTCTTCCCTCTCCGCTCTCTGCAGACCGACGAACGCACGCTAATGCTTGTTCCACAGGCTCTCGCCCGCCCCATCCTTCGCGCCATTTCGCCCTGGCCCGCCCCCCGCGGATCGTGTCGCCTGCGGGGGGAAGCACGGGAAGACGCTCGAAACTCGCGTGCCGCGCCCCGCATGCCGCTGTCCGCGACCGCCCGTATACCTTGACGGCATCGACGCCCATCTGTGTATCCGGGGCGGCGGCTCATACGCCACGCGTGGACGCCGCTCTGCGTGCGCACGCGGGTCCGCACGGACACGCGCTGAGCTGGCGTGGGGGCGCGCGGGTTGTGTCGCCGCTGTGGGAGCCCACGAGGTGTGGCCGTCCGCGGGGTGCCTGGAACTCCGACACTTGCACTTGCAGCGCTGCGCGGGATCGTCCTCGCCAGGCGGGCTTTCCTCTGTGAGTGAAGTCGTTCATCCCTGCCCCTCCCCTGCTCTGTATTGTTACCCCTCATTGCTCCCCCTTCCCGCGTGCGCTCTCCCTTCGTCCGCCCCCTCCGTCTGCGCGCCACGCCATCGCCTTCTTCCGCGCGCGGGGATACGCCGCACTCTCGCCTCCCTCATCTCCCGCCCCCGCCTCTGCCTTGCTCGCGTCGATGCCCGCGCCGATGCTGCGCGTATCCTGAGGGCCCCTCCCGCGGAGTCGGTGTCGCTGCCCGTCTCGCTGTTGCTGTGCCACGCCGCGCGCGGTCGAAGGCGGAGAGAAGTGGGATGCTAAGCGCACGCATACCCCGGGGCGGCGGGCGCAGGGGCAATGCGGGCGCGGCGTCCCCGCTCGCGCACCTGCAGCCCCGCACGGACGCGCACGTTACCGCCCACTTCCCGCCCGCGAAGTAACTCCGCCACGGCGCGGGCGGAGGTGGTGGTATGGCGGGCGAGGTGCGGTGGTCGTGGGCGGAGTCCTCGCGCGTGCACACGCTGGCGCCGTTGGCGAGCAGCGCGACGCGGGCGGAGATGGTGTCGTATGAGCATGCGCAGCGGGCGGAGGCCGCACCGCCTCAGCAGGTCGCGCGCGTACGGACGGGGAGAGGCTAGAGCGCGGGGAATGTGCTCCGCTCGCACCCCGCTTGCGGTGTCGCGCGTCCTAGCGAGGAGCATGGAAGGGCGGCGGCGGTGGCACCGCGCGAACGGTATCCGCCCCGAGTGCGGCGGGGAGGGGACTAGGGCTCTAACCCGTTCGACCCGTACGACGGGTCGGGTATTTACGGCCGTTTTTGGCCTGACCAGTACCGTACCCGACCCGTAGAAAAAGTCCTCGGGAGCCTCTACGGCCGGGTCCCGGCCGTACGACGGTTTACGGCCGTAGCGACGGGTCTGGTCACACATTTCATTTTTGGGGATTCCGGTTGCGTCTTGGGACCGCTGTATGCACGCGAGGCATTCCGAAATGAAGGTTAGAATGCTCCCATAGATGTTTTAAAAAACACCTGACCTAGTGAAATCTTCTCGGGGACTCGGGGAGCAGTAATTCTTGAATTTTGATGAGGACCACGGAGGGTAGCAAGCTCGTCGTTTGCTGCGAATGTCGATGGTTTCAACTATGAAAAACCCCAAAATCTTGCTCAACGCATATAAAAACCAACATCTGGCTCTTGAAAACCACTGATCGAGGACTATGTTTAATTCACGTCGCGACGTCAACACCAGCCATTAGCAAACGGACACTATCAATGAGAACTGTGAAGCCCGATGAATTATCGGAGGTCACAAAAGTATATTTGAGTTCACTTTACGCTGGTACGCACCGCTCCTTTTACCTAATTTCATTCATTTATAGGTTGACCCGTACAACCCGTGAACGGCCGGTTACGGGTGACCCGTTTACGGGTACACCCGTCCCGTAGCCGTCCCGTAGAGAAATCCAATCTATGGCTCTACGGCCGGGACCCGTACCCGTAAAACGGCCCGTGAACCCGTGGGCTACGGGAACGGGTGAGAGCCCTAGAGGGGACGCAACTGGAGCGCGGATTATCGCTCTCCGCAGCGTGCGGATCGCTGTCGAGGAGCGCGGAAGTAGGTGCAGGCGGGACGAGGGGATCATGCGCGGGGTCCCGTCACGAGCTCCCTCGTGCGTGTGTCGAGCAGCATGGCGCCGGCACGCGTCACCTCAATCACGACTCTGGCTGGGGTGAGCCCGGGCCGTGGCGGGGAGTCCTGTGGATCTGTACGGCGAGCGACGCCGCCTCCTGATCTCCGCCGTGCATTACTTCGCACGCGCAAGGAGCACGGTGGTGTTTTTTGTCGTGGTGGAGGTGCTTGGCGGCGCGGCGCGGTAGCAGAGATGATCGCGCGGCTACGGTCGCGAGTGCGTGATTGTCTTTGGTTTTCTCCTCTACCCGATTGGAACGTTCGCTTACCTTGTGTGCGTCGCACCTCATTCAATATAATATTTTCCTCTGTATTCCTCGCGCTGAATTCCCATCAAGGTGTCGAGCTCATTGCTGTGGGACTCGAGCGATGATGGCTCCCCGAATCTTGACCCGCGTTAACGTTTTGTTGTCCGTATCCTTCTTCCATATTTCCGGCGGTGTTTTGAGTGCCGACTTTTCCCTCCAGCTGCTATTGATATTATCGATCTTGTACGCGCATGGTTCGGCTCCCATTGAGCGTTTAGTGCCAGGGTACTGCTTGGCGACACTGAACACGAGAATCTTCAAGCTTTTATTTCTCGCCTCGACATTAGACCCTCCAAACGAATCCTCATTCGAGCTCACTCGGGCAGATGGTACCCTGGAGTGTGTCCAACGTCAGACGGATCTCTTTGCTCACGCCCCTTCGAGGCGTATAATTAATTGAAGACTATTTTTAATCCAGGTGCTCGAGTGCTAACCATACAATATTCTACTCAAAATCTAGTCCAACTCGACTTACGTTGAAGTTCTGGCCGATCTTCGCCCCTCTGCTTTTCTCGTGACTCGCCGCATCACGCCCAAGTTCCGAATCATCTTCCGCTGGATGTCAAACCTATATGTCCCTTGGAAACTGCATTGACGTCGTATGCCGGTAGGAAGCAAATCGAAATGGTAACGCGGATTTCTTTCTCATTGAACAAAGAGTTCACGCACCCAAATTGGTATGACCGTTGGAAGTTCCAGGATATGTGTTCCTAGAAAACTTGAAAGCATAAATTCCTTGTACTGGATACTCACTGAGAAGACTTCGAGCCCATGAACTATTTCATTTTCAACCACGCGATGCAACAATATTGCTAGATTTCCATGTAAATTTCTGGACTTTTCTTTACTCGGTTTCCGAGGCTATGCAGCATTTCTCGGAGCTTGTCTCAATTCACTTGACACAAAATAGTCTGCATATACGGGATGAGGGAAGAGTTCTGGTATCTAGTTTACGCACATTCTTCACTTCGAGCTCCATCCTTCTAGCTGAGTGAGACATTGGTACGAAAAGATATAGATTACATTTATGTACAGACTAGTAACTCTCGGAGAAGCAATTCAACCATAAGAACTACTCAACAAGTGTAATTGACAGTCAAACCTCCATCATAAATCTCTTGTCTCCGTTGTCTCTGGATATACCCGGCCGCCTGTTATATCCGTGAGTAATCTGATAATGAAAAGGACAAACACATACCGATCTCGGACGTTCTGGCAGAGGTACATGATGTGCGCCATTCTCGATGAGGAGTTTGACCACTGATGTCCGTCCCCAGACTGTGGCTGCCTGCAATGCAGTGCCATAGTGACCTTGTATATTAAGGTTGGCTCCGCTTTTGATGAGGAGTTGAACAACAGCTTCACAACCTTTGGCTGCTGCTGCCCACAGGGCAGTGATGTCTCTTGTGGTTTGGTTGAGGTGAGCCCCATCCTCAATGAGAAGGCGAACTAGTCCTTCATGGCCCTGGAAAGATGCAGCCTTGAGTGCAGTTCCATAGAATCCACCCACAGCATTCACATCTGCTCCCTTCTCAATGAGGAATCGAGCAACTGACTCATAGCCCTTTGCAGATGCAGCCTGAAGTGCAGTTCCATAGTAGCCTCCCACTACATTCACATCTGCTCCCTTTTCAATGAGAAATTGAGCAACTGATTCATTATCATATGCAGCCTGGAGTGCAGTTCCATAGTAACCTCCTAGGGCATTCACATCTGCTCCCATCTCAATGAGGAATTGAGCAACTGACTCATAGCCCTCTGCAGATGCAGCCTGAAGTGCAGTTCCAAAGTGTCCTCCTTGGGCATTCACATCTGCTCCCTTCTCAATGAGGAATTGAGCAACTGACTCGTGTCCCCTACAGGATGCAGCCTGGAGTGCTGTTCCATAGCGGCCTCCCACAGCATTCACATCTGCTCCCTTCTCAATGAGGAATTGAGCAATTGACTCATGTCCCCCATAGGATGCAGCCTGGAGTGCTGTTCCGAACTCCCGTCCAACAGCATTCACATCTGCTCCCTTCTCAATGAGAAATCGAGCAATCGACTCATGTCCCCGCCAAGATGCAGCCTGGAGTGCTGTTCCAAACTCTCCTCCCTCAGCATTCACATATGCTCCCTTCTCAATGAGGAATTGAGCAACCGACTCATATCCCCCACAGGATGCAGCCTGGAGTGCATTTCCAAAGTAGCCTCCTAGGGCATCCACATCTGCTCCCTTCTCAATGAGGAGTTGAGCAACTGACTCATGTCCCCTGTCAGATGCAGCCTGAAGTGCAGTTCCAAAGTATCCTCCCACAGCATTCACATCTGCTCCCTTCTCAATGAGGAATCGAACAACCAACTCATGTCCATCCCAGGATGCAGCTTGGAGTGCAGTTCCAAAGTAGCCTCCCACAGCATTCACATCTGCTCCCTTCTCAATGAGGAATTGAGCAACCGACTCATGTCCCCCTGCAGATGCAGCCTGGAGTGCTGTTCCATAGTAGCCTCCCAATGCATTCACATCTGCTCCCTTCTCAATGAGGAATTGAGCAATGGACTTGTGTCCCCATCGGGATGCAGCCTGAAGTGCAGTTCCATACTCCCCTCCCTGAGCATTCACATCTGCTCCCTTCTTAATGAGGAATCTAGCAACCGACTCATGGCCCTCTGTAGATGCAGCCTGAAGGGCAGTTCCATAGTGGCCACCCACAGCATTCACGTCTGCTCCCTTCTCAATGAGGAATTGAGCAACTGACTCATGTCCCCGATGCGAGGCAGCCTGAAGTGTAGTCCCATAAAACCCTCCCTGGCAGTTCACATTGGCACCATACTTCTTTACAAGCAACTGAGTCATCTCAATGTAACCGTAAAAGACTGCAGCAGACAAAGCAGAGTCAATGCTGGTGTCATAATCTCCTGGTTGACCTAGCAAGTAAGTGGCTATCTGCATCAGGTTGGAGGCAGCTGAGAGCCACAGGAGGGATGGGGCCAGGGGCCAGTCTCCACCATAATAGTCCCAGGGGGATGCCGGTTGACCGCGGAAGGAACGGTTCCAGATAACATACCAAGAATGGGCTTTTTCAAGGAAGAATGTTAGGCCTGGTTGAAGATCTAGCTGTCTGGATGCTTCGGCAGCATGTAGAAGAAAGTGTTGGCTGTATGCAGCCAGTGGGTGGCCTTTCACCCATTCATGGACCATGCTATATGATATATCAAGTTGGGAGAATTCATTGAAGGAAAGGTATGCAAGGCATTGTGATGCAATTATTGTGTGAGCATCGGCAAATTGGACTGGCTGGATGCTATCAAAGTAGCTTTGTGTTGTGTAGTGGATGAGCCGGACAACTGACATTGCTTTATCGACAATAATCAACCCTGCACAGACTGATAAGACAATATTGATGTCCAGGAGGTTATCCACATCCAAGGTTGTTGCATCTGGTTCAATAGCCAAGGCTTCCTGAAGCTCTGCTACAGATAAAGGCCGTTTTGCATATGCAACCCATGTTAGGGCTTGAAGGGCTAATTGTGTATCATCCTCGTTCTGGTTCTTGATTCTGTTCATTGCCTCCTCATATGTGTGGTTTAAATTCTTTGGTAGATGTTGAAGAGCCTCCCTAACTGCCTTGACAGTGTTCTTTGTTGCAAGGGATTCTGTGTGAAGCTTGGCAAGCAAAAACCTGCGTGGAGAAGTTATTGTTAGATTATAATTGTAGCCTTGATCTTTTACAGTACTTACATTCCATCTGCATTGCTGGAAATTTTAGATTTGATTTCATCATGCAACTCTGGCCTAGTTCGAACATGCTTGGATAATCTTGGGGATTTCTGAATTTGCTTGTCCACATATTGCCGGATATCATCTTCTGTTGCACTTATCTCTAGGCCCGACATATCTGAGAACAGATCATCCAGTGTAACATGAGGTCTGGAAGTCAGCATCAGACTAGTGGTGGGCCCCAGCAGCATGGATAAATGTTCAAGCAAGATATTACATTGTTCCTCTGGATACTCATCCAAGGCATCAACGATAATATACAACTTCGAGTGTTGGCTGATGACAGCCTGAAGGAGGCTAAACATTTCAGCTAGTGAGGGCCTAGTGTCTCGTGAGCGGTGATGCTTGTACAGCTCATATGCTGCAGTGGGTAAAGATCTGTCCACAACCAGCTGTTTCCAGATGCTTCCAAGAAGATTTGCAGGTGTCTGAACCTCCCTTTCTTTGTGATTCAGATAGAGGCAGGCCACTCCAGTGTCACTGTTTCGATATTTGGACCTAAGGTGGTTTACCACCAATGACCTGTTGCACTTGAGGACATTGCTCGGCATCCAGATAGGTCCTGCACTCACGAGAGGATCGTCTTTCCAGCACCAGCTGTCAACTCAAGAATTTAGAAATAAAGATAAGGAAGGAAAAGTCAGCCATACGTATTCCTTGACACCATAAGATTCCTCCAGATCCTGATTCCCAGTGTGTGAACTGTGGATCTGAGAGAAGCCATTCACCAGTTCCTTGCTGCCAAGCACTGAAAATGTCATCCTGCCGCTGGAAAAAATTAAGAGGTGTTATCCAGTCAAGTATCTGTCTCTCTTCAGCAGCTGTAGTAGGTTTGATGAACAATAACCTATTGGAGAAGATCGTGAACTGACCTTTGTCGCGTTCTTGCTGTGTCCGACCCTGTTCAGTGACAGTCGTGAGAATGGCTAGCAAGTGATGCAATTATTAGGGCCAGCAGTGGCAGTAATTTATTCCACTCACCATTGTGGTCTTTCTTGTGTTCTTGGTCATGCTTCTCCCCGGCATCCCTGCATATAGTTCATTAAACACCTTCATGATATTTCTTATGGCACGCACCAAATTCCCAACGTCAGCCATGTGTTAAGCAATGACTTCATTGACTCGAACTCTTGCAAGTACTCCTTCGCCTCCTTCTTGTTCCAAAGAGTCCATGACAGCTGCTTCGATAATTTTGACAACTGGCTGTCAGGAAGCTCAAATTTTGCTGTAAAGTTGTCCATCATCGCCTTGAATCTCCCCAGTGGGGCTTTCATATGCTGGAGTGTGGTCTTTGACGGGCTGACTGCGACATGCTTCTGCAGCTCCGTCAGCAGCGGCTTGAGATCATCCAGCTCCGTAAACAGCTTGCGCTGCTCTGCTGGTGCATTATAGAAGTCCTTGACATATTCACGGGCCTTCAGCGCCGTGTCGACGAGCTGGATGGCACTGGCGACGGTCCCCAGTACTTCGGCCATGGTGGGAGAAAGCAAGAGCTGTCAAGCTGTGTTTTGTTTGGCCGCCGCTTGGAAGGCGCCTGGAGAAGGAGATGGTTGTCACTTGACATGTCAGATTCTTCGGCAGAATCTGATATCGACCAAAAATACTTACACAGCGTGACAACAGCTGTGGGATACAATTAAGCTGGCTCCGATTGGACTTGTTCGGCGTTGTAATATGGAACAAAGGAGAGGAAGGAGGAAGCCTTTGAGAGGGTGCAGACAAGAGACTCGGAGAAACATTATATCGCGCGGGACCTTTCAGATCTTTCCCGTTGGTAATCATTTGACATGTCAGAGTCTTCGGGAGAATCTGATATCGACCAAAAATACTTGCACAGCGTGACAACAGCTGTGGGATACAATTCAAGCTGCCTCTGATTGTACTTGTTCGGTGTTCTAATAAGAAACGAAGGAGAGGGAAAAGACGAAGGCCCTTGAGAGGGTGCAGATAAGAAGCTCCCAGAAACATTATATGGCCGTTCGGATAATTTTTGCACGACCACCCCAAGATGCCGGGTACACAGTTCGGTCCCCCAGGCAACGAGGCTTTACACATACCGGCAGTTGCACTGTTGCCCTTGTTGCCTCCCATCAGCAAATCACACCTGATGGACAGGTTTCGGGGCAGTGCACTTGATGGATTCCGACCAAAGCGTGCTACAAATCGAACGGAACACGGCTCCCTATACCCTCGATTCCCTTATAAGAATATGAGTCTCACATGAGTCACAGTTGAAGATGCCCGAGATGCCCGAATGGGTTTCGTCATTAATTAAATTCAGCGGTGTTCGAATGTGTCTGCGCAAGAATGCATTTCCGTCCACGGAGGACCAGGGGACGATATCCTAGGCTCCAAGTATCCATTAATGCATGATTGTGGTGTTTATTACCTCCGGAAAATCTGTCGTGGAGCACCGATCCGATATACCTATGAATTATCGAGCAAAAATAACTTACAGCGCCGAGAGGATTCGGAGATAACAGCTGTGGCGTATGAGCATAGATTGCACCCGACTGGATGCGGTAGATGTCAATTTCTGCTGTATCCTGGGTGTTCTAAGTTCATCAGTTCGTAGTAAGTAGCCTGGGGCCGAAATAAGAAAATCACGGAAGATGTTGGATTTTTTTTGAAGCCGTATGAGCTAATCTTCGCACACAGCGCGCGGAGGTTATTTTGGAGCGATTCGGATCGAGGACGTGGATGCTGCGCCGCAACTCGGAATCTGTGATAGGTCGATGCACTTCATGAGCTTCAGATCGGGCTTAATGTCTTGTAACCCGAAAGATGTTGAAAGGCATCGGTCCTTGAAGTATGGAAAAGGGAAATTACAGTCCTTGGATATCGTTGGCCGACTTGGTCTTACTGCGTAGTGTCTGGACATGGTAAAGCTAGGTCATTATTTACGGATGCTGGTGATCAGCCTGCCAGTGAGCGTTCCTGAAGACGAGGTTTTGCGAACCGGGTCGAAGATGCCAGGTTCCAGGAACATTTTTGACCAAGATCGCCACGATTTAATGACAGAACCAGTTTTATCATCCAAAACAACAAATCCCGGCACCATAGAGCAGCCTGGAGCCGCGAGAAGTTGGATTGTGGGCGGTTGAGAGCAACGGCCGCGTGTGCACCGCCACATAGATCCGGGATCAATCCGTCGCGCCTTTTGCCTTCCAGGCGCAAGCATCCTCGTCTGCAGCTGCTCTACTGGCGGTGTATCCTACGATTCTGATTCCTACCTGGAACCAACATCAAACTTTATCATACCCCTGCGCCGTCAGTTTCATCCCCCGCCAGTGGCTGTGAAAACCTGGTTTCGCGCATATCTGTGACTGGAGCCTCCCCTCCCCTCATCTTCGCCTCTCTTCCCCGTCGTTGCAGCCCTCATCGCGGCGCCATCCTTCATCGCGCCCATCCTGCCCTCCCGACCATGTCTCCGTCCTCCTTCCGTTGTCCGTGCCTCCATCCGCCTGGCACGCCCGCGCACCTCCCTTTTCTCTCTTCGTCCCACCGCCCTCCCTCCCTTCCGCTCCTCTATCAACGCCCGACACTGAACCGTTTCCAAGGACGCACCCGCGGCGATTCTGATGCGCACGACGGCGACTGGTGGCGGGACACGATGCGGAGAACTATGCGGGAAAGGCACGGGAAAAGGAGCAGAAGGTGAGCTCATGTTCTCTTCTGCGCATCCGCCTTCCTGCCCCTCGCGTCGATCCCTCCCCCATCCACCATCCTCCGCGCTGCGCCCCCTGCTTCCCGCCTCCGTCACTGCGCATCCCTTGGTGCCCTCCATGCGCCTCGTCTCTCTCCACCCTCTCTTCTCCGCTCTACGCGCATTACCCGTTACCTCACGACGATCAGCCCTCGCCGCTAGCCGCTCGCCGCTCCTCCCTCTCCCCCTCGCCTCGACATACTCCCCTCCTTCTCCATTCTCGCCCCTTGCCCGCGCGCTCACTCTACGCTCCACGTCCTTCTGCCCCGCGTGCACCTCGCCCTTTGCCCACCGTTAGATTGTGGATAGCTGACGCGCATGCCCAGGTACAGTCTTGCAGCCGTGGGCGGCAACGTCGCTCGTCTTGCTGGCGCCTTCTCTCGCCTCGCCACGCCGACGCCCAGGCGAATTACCCTGCAGCGCGAGGGATGCGATTGTTGTACGCATGGCGGAGGATGCTCGCGCCTCGCTCGCTCGCTGCCATCCTCTCGCCTTCGTGCGCGGGTGATCTCGTTTTTGTACCCACCTCGCGCCCTCGGCGTTCTTTCGCTCTCAGCCCGCCGAGGGCACCACCAGCTAAGATGCGCGTACTGTAAGCGCGGCTCGAGGATGCTCGCTCCTCTTCTCCTTGGCCTTCGTCTGCGGCAGTCTCCTTGTAGGCGGGCAGATGCGTCGCGCTCTTTCGCTCTCCACGTGGCGCGGGTACCGCCGACTGCGCGTAGCTGCACGGGCCTGAGCGCGGCGGCGGGGATGCGCCTGCTGTACGCATGGCGGAGGATTGTCTTCGCTCCTCGCTCGCTGCGTACGCTTCATCCCCTCGTCTTGCTCAGCGTGGCGCGGGTACCTGTACTCCTGGCTGCGGTACACGGCCGCTTCACTTTATTTCTTTCTCATCGTGAGGCGTGTACCGCCGCCTTCGCGGGAAAGGGGCTCCATCCTCTGCTCTTTGCGTCGCATCTTTGGCGTCACCCCCGCCGCTAGTCGTCCATACTGGCGATCGCGCGGCGCCAGAAGCGGTGAAGGGCGGGCGAGCTGTACGTGTGCATGATGCGGAGGCGCGTGCGGGGAGTGTGCGGTGTCTGTGGAAGGCCCCGAGGATGGCGCGCGGGTGCAGCGCATGCGGGGCGCGTGTGTCACGTCGGAGAGATGAGTCGCGCGCGCGGGCTGCGTGCACCGCGGCGGGTGATGTGAGCACATATTTCTGTCGTGAAGCGACAGGTGTGTGTCACGCTACGCGCCCACCATTAGGCAGCGAAAACGCCTACGGAGCAAGCTCATCCTTAGGTCGAGGTGAAGATGTGTGGCGGTGTGGCCGAGTCGCGACTGTTTTCGTGCATTTCGATGTGAAGTGCACGCACCTCCGTGCTCTTGGTGCGCGGCCGGCGGGGAACGCCTTTGCGCGTGTCCTCTTCGGACGCGGGCCCGGGGGAGGACGAGCGGTGGTGGATCTGGTGTTAGTGGGGTGGAGGTGCGCGGAATTGGAAGTTCGTCATCAGCGCGCAGCGGGTCGCTATTGCCGACGCAGCGCTTTTCGAGTTGGGTGGGGTGCGCGGGGCGGATGAGAGGTGTGCTTTATAAATGTGGGGAGAAATGTGGAGCGCGACGCGCTCATCGGCGCGTCGATGGAGAGCGGTGACGCTGTGCATGTCCTCGCGCTCCTCGCTGCCCTGTTGCCTACTGTGCGTCTCGATACCCGTTACCTACCTTATAACATTCAAGCATTGCAATTGATATATTTTCGAAGTATTCAGCTAAGACCTGCCGGTTTTAAGATTCAGGTTAATCACAATACGATGAGCTTTGTACGTTACTACTATGAATTGAACTGACTACGTTAGACATGAAATCGACACGTATAGACGCCTCTGCAATTTGTGGTAATCCAGGTCGCGTCAACAGGAAACTTTGCCGCGATGTTCTTGTTCCATCACATCTCGAGGAAGAGCGGTCAGTCTGTTTTAACCTGGTGATCTGTTTCGACTGCGGTGAGCGCTCAAGCAGTGGCTGCGCCGTTTTCCAAAGCTCGCCAGCCTGCAGCACGTCTCCCTCCAACCGAGAAATATCGCCAAGCTGCAGCATGCATTGTGCGCCGCTGTAATGCACATCCATCGCTATGAATCCGTCTGACGCAACGGTCAAAAGGCCCCTTGCGGTGTTCGAGTCGCCCTGTGCAAGAAAGCCATCGGCTAAAAATTAGAGGCCCTTTAATATTTCCAGCTTCTGCTTCAACTTGAGGACGTGTACGATGCAAACTTGGGTGCCAGAGAGGAGCTCCACTCAATTCCGAGACACTCGGAGCTCCGAGGCGGATCTTATATTTGACGAGCTGGTGTCATACCGGAAAACTGAGGCCGAGGGTGATTCACTGCGCGCCTCCGAGGATCGCTCATTTTGTGTAGAAATGGCAAGTCCTCGTAGAGTCCAAACTGCGGAGAATTTGAAGCAGCCCAGCAAGAATATTAGAGACTTCGTCCGAGTCACGACGGATTTAGCACAGATCTCGTGAGGGTACGCGTGAGCATTCTCGAGGGAATCAGCAAGGCCCGGACTGAGAATTGATTTCTCCTAGAAGATATGTAGCGAGATGTGGATTTAGA
Source organism: Mycena latifolia (assembly GCA_029289555.1). Classification (NCBI taxonomy): domain Eukaryota; kingdom Fungi; phylum Basidiomycota; class Agaricomycetes; order Agaricales; family Mycenaceae; genus Mycena; species Mycena latifolia. Next base: position 12,306 of record JARJLE010000319.1, on the reverse strand, counting down.
GTCTACTGGGGGGGGGGGGCACACATGTGAGGGCGCCTCCTGCAACTGACTTCATGACGCCCAGAACATCCTCTAATTCAAGCCCGGAACAACCAAGCAAGACGCGAGTATGCTCATGAGGGGCAGCGGCCTTAGCACCCTGCGTCCGTTCTTGAGAGAGTTAGATATAATATATTCGCTTGATGTTTCCCCGCTCGGAAAGACACAGCACCGAACGGTGCAGGAGCTTGTTGGCCGTGTACTCAGTGCACGAGCTCTGTAAACGCGTTGCGTAGACTTGGCCACGAAGTTGTATAATTTCCGCCGCGGAGTCCAAGACCAGCGGCGTCATAAGCTTAAATAGACGGGAGCCGCGATGACTCAGCGCCACGGTGGTGTATTAGGAAGAGCTGTTTGACGGCTTGCCCACGAGAGATGCGAATTCAATTTATGTGGCCGCTTCGCGAGACGCTGGGCCGTGCCCGCGGTACAGCCCGATTTGTCGTGGAGAGCTGGATCGGCACGAGGTTGATATGTAACAGCCGCTTTGAGAACGGCTGCTAAATTCGCACGAGCTTCATACATTCATTGAAAGCAACTTGAAGCCCGAGATATATATCGACGACCAGGGGCGGAATTCGTCCCGCGCGGTCAGACATGTCGGGAGATATTTACAACTACGCACTTGCGGGTGCAGCGAGTTCGCTCCTAAAAGGGTTGCAGAGCGACGAGAGTCCGCAGCGGGACTCGGCACGGGTGTGGCCCGAGAATCGATGTCCCTGTCCCCTTCCCATGGGGCGCCGCACAAAAGCAGAGAGCGCTGAAATGCGGTGGGAAATATTTAGTAGCAAGGCCCTCGAAAGGCATGGCTTCAGCATATGATAAGTGTATTCGTCGCATTCACCCATGAGTCGGGGGAATAGAACGAGTTTGCGAGTTTCGTCCGAATCCGAGTCAGGACGAATTCAGCAGCAGCACAGATCGCGTGGCAGGGGGATATATGGCTTAGCGTCAATTCAGCGATGCAAGATCCATTATCCGAGTCGTTTGTAGACTGGATCTGGAATGAGACCAATCTGAACCGTAAAAACCGCGGTTGTGTGCCATAAGTAGCAAAGACCGAGAATATCCAGTTGTCAGACTCCGCAGTCTTGAATCTTGATTCTTGATGGCTAGGAGGCCTACGGTGTTTATAGGATAACCAGAGGGAGTTCTGCTCCACCGGACGACTTGACGAGAATGCATACAATGCTGAGGGCTGGCCACCGCAGTTACAATCACAACTGGTGTAAGATCCAGAACCGCAGATTTTGATTTTTGATACGCCGCGCTGAATGGACACCGGCCGGCTCAGCATGCAAGAAAGCAAGAATCGTGTTGAGGATGGGCAAAAGGAAATGTAAACAAGCAGCGATATTGCGATTCTTCCGACCGAGAGAGCCCATTCTCCAAGCGCTGGCGCGGAGGTGAGCACCCCAAAGAGGACATCCCCGATTTCCGGCGCACTTCGCGAGAGATTGAGCTGACTGAACATCGCGAGAGATTCAAGGTACAGATTGGGAGCGGAATTTCGATCGCTGAGATGAGCAGAGAACGGTGCAGGCGGAGACAAGGTGGGTGGAGGAAAACAAGAGCGCTGCACTGCCACATAATCCGGATCCGGGACTCGGATCAATCCTCCTTCTCTTTCTCCAATTTCTTCAGACTCTCTTGCCTCAAACGGGCCCCGTCACCTGAATCGGATACTTGCCCAATTTCTCTGCTGCTTGCAAGCTCACTTCGCACCCACTCCATCCGGCGTCTCATGACAGCAAGGCCTTTTTCGCTGCTCTTGATCCTTCTCCGCGATTTTTGTTTTGGTTCTCAAGATCTCCGTCATGTCTGAGCCACGCATACAGGGAAGGTTCGTGATAGGCCCGCAACGACGCGGGATGATCGGATAGCCCCCACCGACAGGAGCGGGGCACTAGAGTCCCCGCGAAGCTGCATCGGTGAGGCGTCTTTCGTTGCCTGCTTCCCTTTCACGGGTGCCCTCGTACCACGAGGTATTCCATCCTAAACCCGTCGTGTGTGCGCGCCCTCATTCCTCACCTCATCTTGTCCCTTATCCTACTCTTCCTTCCCTTACCCGCATCGCCTCTCCCGTCCACCGCCCGCTAACCAACCCTCTTTCGCAGTACTGCGCAACTCACATCGCGTGTATCCCGAACAGTGCGTGGTGTATCCTGAACAGTGCGTATACGTACCAGCTTCATCCGGTGTTCAACCTGAACTTACCTAATGATTGGAATAATTTCATATGAATGTCTAATTAGAGCGTATAATAGAAAGAATATTGTATGTATGTATGTATGTATTCCCCAACTTATTCCCCAACTCACCCATTGTCCACATCAATCGACACCGACGCCGACGCGGGCGACAGGTACACAAGAACTCCATGTATATCTGAACGGTGGGCTTGGGAATATTAATCGGGATCGAATGGGCAGAGGAAAAGGAGGAGTCAAGCGCGGGCGGGCGGCACGGAGCTTGAACTGGAGCTGCTTTGGCTTCGGGAATGAGATTGTGAGATTTCAGCGCGAGGAGCGTTGCAGTCATTATGCATACTTAATCCGCAAACTCTACGTGCGTCAGTGGTCCGTGAGCCTCTATAGAACGCGCCAACCGGCGAAGATTCCACCTAGGCATACATCTATATTAGCTTTTCTGCCTCGACTGTGTCGGCGCGGGTCCGGGCGAACAGAAGGGACGTAGTAGTTATTGACTCTGGCTGGATGACGGGATTTCAACTATTTGTGGCTCTGTACATACATGTCTAGATTGGCAGCGCGGAGATGTCGTTCTTAGTGTGAACCGAGTCGAGCGAAGGGATTGATCATGATGGTTTATTGATTTATTTTGTGTTCCGGGAGGGGTACTACTATCTTTCGAGTGAGAGTCGAACGTTACATCGCGTAGTGGACGAACGGAATTATGTGAATACTACAGAGTTTTGAGGTACCTATGCGGATGGGAACTGGGTTCGAATTCTACATCCGAAAACCTGCGTGCGAAGCGTACAAATATTGACAGCGATGCGAAGACGAAGCGGATATTGATGTCGAGGCGAGGCGCAGTGGACGGGGTGCGTGGAGTGATATTAATACAGCGGCGGTCGTCTTGAAATCTTGAAATCGGCATCTGGAATGCTACCTGCTGGCAGCTGCGATCGACGTGCGTATTGCTTGTGCGTTCGAACGTCTGTTTGAACTGATGGGTCAGGAAATATCAGAGGGAGGTGGATTGGATACCATTCATCCGCCCGCGGGCAAAATGGCGCGCGGCTCGAGCACGAGCACACGAGCTCTCGCACTCCATGCCCGCCGCACTTGCATCCTCACTCTACAACAACTCGCTCCGCGAACCCTGGCACCTCGAGCACCGCAAGGAGACTTATGCGTCGTGCGCAGGTTACGTCAAGATCTCGAAGCGGGATCGTCCAATGGGCATGGGCAGGGCTGGGGAGCGTGAAGGCGTCGGGCGTCCGCGGGAGGAGGGTCTGCACGCGCATTGGATGGGCGTGGGCACCTTACACGTACTTAGCTCCACCTGGCAGCCCCGCATGCGTGCCTGCGCCCCGGAGGCGCGCGGGTAAGTAGATTCGCGCGAGGGTAAGAGCGCCAGCGATGAGGTACGCGAGCGCGGCGGGGAAGAGCAGGAGGTGGGCGTCGAACACGCGCACGGCGGGCCGGAGCGTATTCAATCGTGGGCGCGCGACGCGCACGATGCCCTGCCCCGCGACGACGAGCGTCTGTGCGTAGCACACCGCCACGACCACCTTCGCCATCCCCGCGCCGTTCGCGAACTGCCTGTACGATACACCACCACATCCACAATCGGGGGCAGCGCCGCCCGGATTACGGGCAGCGCACCCGGGCCCGCACGTGCGAAGCATCCGCGCTGCACCTCGAGTCTGCGGAAGGGCGTGATGTGCGTCATGACAGGGAGGAGGAATGGGTGCCTGGCGGGGATGGTGAGGGCACAGGAGCGCGGGGCGATGCCGTAGCGAGCGAGGAAGGGCAGGGGCGCGGCGCGGCGCGGCGCAGGCGGGCGCAAGAGCGCGCGAGGACCCAGCAGCTCGGCGGAGCATCGGGAAGTTTCTAGCGTTAGACTCAGGAGAGAGACTTACCGAAGGCGGCTGCGAGCGGCATATCGAACGCTGCGCAAGAGCTCGACGCACGCGCCAAGATGATGTACGCCGGGGCGTGCAGCCCCAGGCTGGTGTCCCGCGCGGGGGAAGGCAGTTCGTACTTACGCCTGGTGTGGAGGGCGCTTGTGTGGCAAATGAAAACTGGGGGAGAGGAAGGAGACGGGTTAGAAGTGTGCAAGGAGAGAAAGGTAGACCAGGATGGAAGATAGCATGCGCGCATAGCCTGCACGAAGGCAGGGTACACACCGCCGTGGTCGTGGATGGCAGCATTGAGGATGTGACAATGTGACGTGGTCACCTTCTTCCTTTTGAGTCGTCCATGTCCGCCGCGGCCGTTGTCGGCGGAGAGGCGCGCTCGCCGCGTTACTACTCTTCGCCCGCTCGTGTATCACCAAGCCCATCTCCCTCCCCCGACGGCGCTCCGTCAGTCTCCTTCGCCCGGACTGACACAGCCAAGAACGCCTCTCGGCCCTCCCCAAATGTCGGTCAGACCCGGTCTCCATGCTCCAGCGTCCTCGATTGACATCAGCAAAGATATTCAAGATCCTCCTCTGCCCACCCCCGACAAGCCTGACACTATCGAGTGCGAGGTGTGATCACAATTTTCATGTTAGTCAACCACCCAATGACATGAATGCAGGTGGCGTCGATAATAGACAAAATTCGTGGTCTCAACTCGCTCGACCCGTACTTTGGACTGGTTAGTTCTAATTCCGACTTTGGCAATCTACTGACTCGCTGTCCGGCACAGGAGCTAGAAGATGTCTCACCAGACGTTTGGGCGGTCCTGTCCAAGAAGCTTTCTGATGAGAGAGAGTTGAAGTTTGTCCCCTAATCGGTGCCATTTACGCGCTGAGATGACCTACTTTCAGGCTTGAGTATCGCTCCGATTGGAAGATCTTGACTGTGACAGGGCCGCCCACCAACGTCCATGAAGGATACAAGTGGGCCATACAATCGCTCATTCGTGCGACGGCCCACGATAACCAGTTCACCTTCGAGACAAATGCCGCTATTCAGTTCCGTGAGGGCCCCCATAATGGCGACTCTATAATCCCAGACTTTGCATGGGGAAAGCACACATCGGACGGCAACGGTTGCGCTATCATTCTCGAGAGTGGGTACTCACAATCGGCCCGCGACCTGGACCAAGTGGCAGCAATGCACATGACACGACCCGAGGTTGGGTGTGTCGTATGTATCAAGTTCGTCACTACCGCTTTCGCATACCCCACTTCTCGTCCTACTCCCGGGTCCGTACCCGCGCAGCTTGAGGCGTTCCAAGACGCCCTCGTTCCGCCCTTAGGCCCCGTCGAATACGAGGATCACACCTGGGCACCTGCCATTACGGCTATCAAGGCTACTGTGTATCTCAAAAAAGTGGGCGCTGTATGTCGTCCACACAACTTTTGTTTTCACTGCAGACTTATCGCTCCATTTTCCGAGGTGGATGGTGGTTCACGAGATGAGCTTGTACGACCCCTCTTCTTGTCCTATCGCGCTATATTACGGCGCTTATTATTTTGCAGACGATTACACCTACGGAGGGCGACGACGAAACCCGGCTGAGCGGTCAAAAGAGCATACTTAAAGCCCTCCGCAAGGTCACGCGTCTTGTTATGGGCGACTCTGCGTACCACAGCGTCTACGGCGAGGGCAAGCATCGTTTCAATATCGACTGGGCCGCCTTCTACGACGACATTCCTCGGCGTTTGGTGCAGGACGCTTACCTACGGTACTGGAAATGGTTCTACAAAGATTCTCCTAAACCACAGTATTCACGGGGCCCCCGCGTTGACGTGTCCACCGTCAAACGGACAAGGGACCTCTACGGGTACGACTCTGAGGATTCGGACGCGCCGTCTGAGCTGGATGCGTCGCCCACCAAGAAGAAGCCGAAGCCATTGTCAGCATGTAAGTGGTACATCCCTGGTTTAGCAACCTGCTGATGAGATGCAGCGTCCGAAGTCGAAGATGATGTGAAGGAGGAATCTGTCAAGTAGTTCACGGTCCTTTGTTATCACGTTTTTGTCAATGATTTATCGCGCTTGGGCTGTCTCTCGAAGCCCAGGGAAATTGCCCTTCGGTCATCGACCATACATTATTGCAGCGGAAATTACAACAGTCGTCTGGAAGAAGAACAAAACGGTGTCTCTCTCCATAGAATTACTGTATGTCAGTGTGTACCCACCGCCCGTGTCCGTGCTCCACGGCGCGCGTACACGAACTTGCGACCCCCCACGTGGCAGGTCCGGGCTAAGCGAGCCGCCGGGTGCGTACGTCTCGGGGCCTAGCGCACACGCACACTGGATTCACCCCGTCCAGTCCCAGCCTGATTCCCAGCAACAGCAGCACCGGGCGGCCCTACGCCTTCGAATCCGGCTTCGCGTGTCCGCGCGTGCGACGACGCCGACGAGCGTGGGCGGTGCACGAGTCATCAGGAAAATCCCCCATAGCCATTTGGCAACAAATCGAAACAATTGCCCGAAAATGTCAGAAAATGGCAACATTCTCGTGAAATTTGCGAAAAATGGCCGATTGTTAATATATTTCGGTCCCTGATAAATGTCACCATTTTCTTAACAATTGTTAGCCATTTGCAAGCAATTGTCGCACAATTTAGCACAATTTAGATGAAATGAAGCACGTTTATAGGGTGGAATCACGGTCGTTATATTAAAGTTGTACACATAGGATACAGATTGTACTGATTACTGGCTACGAAGATAATACCTGTCCCAATGATGTTAGCGCAAAGCATTGGAGGAAGATATATTACACTGACGCGGTCCCATAATTGGAACTGCCTGACGCGCGCCGAGTCCGGGGCGAGGTCCGGCTCCGAGGCGTCGCTCCGGGTAGCGGGGTGAGCGCAAGGAACACGCAATCTGCAGCCAATCTAACATTAACTCGTCAGTGATGCGCATAACTACGAGAGAAAGTAGGGCTTACCCCACGAGAGGGAAGGGAGAGGCGTCCAGCGAAGAGAGTCTGCCAACAAAGGTGGCTAAAATAGGAAGAGACAAGGGATGGAGGGAGAACGAGCCGATGTGACGGCAGAGCACCCCCAGAGACGGGGCTGATCCTTAGCAAAATGTATGGGAAGCGAGACTCACTGCCACCAGATCACACGGGCCACCATCACGAGGGCGTAGAACTTCTCATGGTAGAATCATAGCCCTGCGAACGAAGGCGGTTAGCTAGCTGAAGGGCACACGGGGACAGGAACGAGGGAACAGAGTTGTCGCAGCTCCAATCGAACCGTGGCAGGCTCCTCCAGCGCTCGAGGAGCCAGATGGTGTCGCCCGGCTGTCTTATGGGCGAGAGGACGCGCAGGTGCGTGTGCACGGCGCGCCGGGGACGAGGTACCCGACGTGACCAGGGCGCGGAGAGTACGCGGAGGACGGGGAGCATTGGAGACTGTTGTCACAGCGCCGTACGTGGCGTGGAGGTTGGTATGGGCCGGGAGATGGAGACGCGGACAAGCGTGCGTGAGCGCGGGCATGCGATGGAGGATGTCGAAACGTGGCTGGACGTCGCCCGTGACATCGGGGTGACGCCCGAGGATGAGCAAGTGCACCGCGCATTCGCTCGCAGAGCGAAACGGGGGAGGGAAAGGAAGGGGAAGATAAAGGAAGAGAAACTCACCGATATCAGATACCGCAGCGCGCGGGCGAGGAGTCGAGGCCAGATTTCGTGCTGCTGGACTTGGATTGGAAGGGAAACCCTAAGGCAGGTTGCATAGTCAGTAATATGAGGTCATATAAAAGTTACGGCGTACGGGGGCAAGAGCAAACACTACATGTACAGCGCGGTAACTGGGGAACAGCAAATAATGAATACGGGACAAGAGGGTTAGTGACGGACTCACATAGTGGATTCACCGAGCCTTGGTAGATGATGGGGACGGGGAAAGCATGAAACTAAAGGCGGAGGAAAGAGAAGGTGGTGGGGGAAAGGAAGAAAGGCGTGCGTGTCCCTCATCAGCATTTGCTTGTGTGTTGACTGTTGATCTTTGATTCCCGGAGGCGATGCTTTAGCCGAGCGGAGTTTGAACGACTTGACGAAATTGGGTGAGGGGCTCGATTAACAAAATTCTCCTTTGCACGCACAAGTACAATTTGGATAGAGCCATCATAGTCAATGGTACCATGTGAGCTTGTCTGACCCTTCTATGGCTTTTTGGATTATCCTTCTCAGGATTGTTTGAAGATTGCTACAAAATGTGAACATTTTAGCGGCATTCTACAAGAATTGTGACCACTCCTGGAGTGTTGAAAATTGTCAACAATTTTTGGAAAATTGGCAAAGGGGGTTTTTCCTGATGCCGATGCGGGCGAGTGCATCTCACGGCGAAGATCTCGTTAACGTTCTGGTAGAGGGTGGCGTCCGCGGCGACGGAGACCCCGAGCCCGCTGACGGGGAAGGCCCCGACTCGGAGTATTCGAATCTTCATTTTCAGAGTATTTGAAGCCCTGGAAGTTGAATTCAACCCCTTTACATCGTGGGAATCGGCTAATCCCGCGCAATCGCGCAAAGTGCGAGGAAGCTTGCGCGCAAAGTCGGCAATGTAAACCTGCCCAAGAGAATTGTGTTCAAAATTGTGTAAAAGGCCCGGCCTGCATAAACTGGGGAAATCTTCCCTTTCAAAATGTGTTCATTTTTCTAGTACTTGCCGGACTCGGACTCGGAGAGATCGGAGGGAAAAACTTTCAGAGGGGTTCAACCGTAGACAATTTGGTTTACATCAAAAGCTTGGGAGATCAGTTAAGACTGACACCGATATACTCAGGACCCAGGCAAAGCACAAGGAATACGAGACCAGGAGGATGGGGACTTTTTCGATTCGGCACAATTCGGACATCAAATGCCGAAGTCACGTGCCGAGGTGCCGCTGAACCGTATTGCATTCGGTAAAAGTTTTGAGGCGGGCAATGTAAAATACAGGCAATAAAGGTGAAGAGGCGCAATCATCAGCTCAGATTTTCGTAGCTGCCATGTTTGCTTTCCACTTAGCGCGACTTTGCGCATTCCGACTTTGCGCGGCTGCTGCCGAGTTCCGGCAATGGTTCAACAGTGCGCGGAATTTAGCTTAGAGGGTCTCAAATAGCGCAGACATGAGAATTTGGTCAATATTTTGCGCGCGGCATTAAATAAACATCCGGACACTCGTAAGGGGGTTCGTACGATAGCTTGAATTGTGCTCGGGCCGCAATTGACACGAACTCATGATCAGGACTTACCCGCCCAGAAATGCACCAAATTGAAACCGAGGAGGGTGGGCGAGAGCTTCCGCGCGTTATCGAACGACCCCAATGCAGCTCGCGCCGGCGAGCCTGCTCACACAATTTCATTAATATTTGCCCTTGCCCAAAAACATCGCAGACGGGAGACGCTGGGAAAATAATTGCTGAGACGTATGGGAGTAGGCGAAATTCAGAACCGCAGATTTGGTCGTTGAAATTATTAGTGCTGGGTACCGTCGGCGACAATCAGAATCCAAAATTATCCAAGGGTGTTACGCGAGTTCAGTGTCAAAAGGGACTGGATGCGGAATGTCCCCGGCCGGATTTGAGTGAGGTGAGCGGATTCAAACAAGAGGGGATGGCTATCCGCCGCGCAGATGCGTATATATAGCGCGCCTTCGTGTTTTTTCCTGTGAGTTTGACGAAATAACGCGGCGACGCGGAAGGCGCTGGCATGCTTGACCCACCGAATTGACCGAGAAAGGTTAATGCTGCAAAACAGCGGGTAGTGGATCGAGCACCGCTGGTGAGTCCGAGTAATCACAGCCCTTCCATTCTAGTGGACCATCAGATCCCGTACATAGAGCGCTGGTTCTCAGAGTTCACAGACCGCGACGGGGCGAATCTTTATCTCGAGTAGACCGGGGGAGAACAGAAGCGGATTGAATGCAGAATATCACGCTGAGCGTGCGAGTGGGACGCACAGTTCTTGCGGAGAGTTTTCTGTACTATCATTTTAGGCGGCTGGGCGCCTCGGAATAGGGGAGCTGTAGCTGAGTCGGGGGAGATCTGAGAGCGGGCAGGCATAAACTTTATATGAGCCGCGTCCAGGACACGTGCAAGAACTTGGAGGCACAGATAAGATCTTGAGGGCGCCTTGGGGCTTCGTGAGGGTGACTGAGCTCAGACAATATACTAGAACAGATCTAATGCTTAGGCAAGGCATCATTCTACGAGAATAGACAAGGATAGAAGCGCTCGAGGCTTGTCCAAGACGCATGTTTGGCAGGTACTGGCGGCAGGTCCCGAGGTGCGGGTCTTGCTAATTGTATCGGCGGTAAAACACGCAACGAACAAAACGCAGCAAGGCGCGAAGACGAAGGGCGAGCTTGAGTATTTTCAAGAAGAGATTCATCGATGGCTATGTACGCGTCGACTTGGCCGACAAGCTATTCACGAGGAGCCAGCTGCAGTCGCTAGTCTAAACTGCCCAAGGAGATTCGCTCGCAAGTTAGGACAGGGATTGGACATAGAGTTTGGATTGCTGGAGCTGAGCACTCGAGACCTCGAAAGCTTGAAGGGAAACGGGCCAACTTGAACGGCGAAGGCGGCAAGATGTGGTAAGAGGCAAGAGGCGCTGGTGCACTGCCACATAATCCGGATCCGGGACTCGGATCAATGATCCTCTTTCTCTTTCTCGCCACCGACTCGCTATCCAGTTTCTTGTGCTACAAACGGGCCCCGTTATCTGAATCGGATACTTACCCAGTTGCTGCTTTTTAAAAGCTTGAATTCCGCGCTCAAGGCGTCCTCGCAGCAAGGTCTTCCACGGGGCCACGAGAGACGTCATCCTGCCAGTGCTCGTCTGGATCCTTTCGCCCGCAAGATCTCCATGGGCCACGCCGGATGGCATGCGCAGGGAAGGTGTTGGCAAAACAAGTGAGTCTCTTGGCTCTGCTCGTTTGTCGCTCTCTTCCCTGCTCGCGACCGCCGCCCCGCTGTCTTCCCTTTCCTCACGTCCCCCTGTCTCCGCTCTCTACACACCGACGAACGCACGCCAATGCTTGTTCCAAAGGCTCCTACCCGCCCGATCCTTCGCCCCATCTCACCCCGTCCTTCGCCACGGGCGGATCGTGTCACCAGCGCGGGGAAGCACGGGAAGACCCTCGAGACTCGCCCGCCGCGCCCGCTCGTCGCCGTGCGCCGCCCGTGTGCTTCGATGACATCGACGCCCCATCTGCGTACCCGGGGCGGCGGCTCATACGCCGCGCGCGGAAGCCGCTCTGCGTGCACACGCGGGCCCGCACGGGCACGCGCTGAGCTGACGTGGGGGCGCGCGGCTCGTGTTGCCACTGTGGGAGCCCACAAGACGTCCGTCCGCAGGGTGCCTGGACCTCCGACACTTGCAACGCTGCGCGCACCGGCGCGGGATCGTCCTCTGCTTTGTGAGTCCAGTCGTCCGTCCCTCCCTGCATCCTCTGCATCGTTACCCCCGTTGCCTTCCCTCGTCCCTCTTCCCGCGTGCGTCCTCTCCTCGTCCGCGCCCTCCGTCTGCGCCTCACGCCATCGCCTGCTTCCGCGCGCGAGGATACGCTGCACCGTCGCCTCCCTCATCTCCCGCTTCCGCCTCTGCCTTGCCCGCATTGATGTCCGCGCCGGCGACGCTGCGCTCCTGAGGGCCCCTCCCGCGGAGTAGGTGTCGCTGCCCGTCGCGCCGTTGGTGTGCCACGCCGCGCGCGGTCGAATGCGGGGAGAGGTGGGGTGCTAGACGCCTGTGTAACCCTGGGTGGCGGGGCGCGGCACGTCTGAGGCGGAAGTGCGGCGCAAGCGCGGATGCGCGATGCGCGCGGAGTCCCCGCTCGCGCACCCGCTTGCGAGCAGCGCGGCGCGGCACCGCACGGACGAGCACGGACGCGCACGTTATCGCCCACCTCCCGCCCGCGAAGTAACTCCGCCACGGCGCGGGCGGAGGCGGCGGTGTGGCGGGCGGGGTGCGGTGGGTGTGGGCGGAGGCCCCGCTCGCTCGCCGTTGGAGGTGGTGCCGTACGCGCACACGGAGTTGGCGGGGCCGCTGAGGCGGCGCGGATCGCGCGCGCACGGACGGGGAGAGGCTAGAGCGCGGGGAATGTGCTCCGCGCGCGCCCCGCTTGTGGTGTCACGCGCCCTAGC
>JARJLE010000318.1:0-64412 GCA_029289555.1 Mycena latifolia | reverse complement strand
GACTCCAGGGAAAGTCTATGTGATTCCCCCGCGCAGCGGCGCCGCCTTCCCATAGCCCAGGCCAGCGCCTACCGTCGTCGACCCTTGCGGCTCCCGGTCTCTGACCTCCTCGCCTTCAACCAGCACGATACCAACGAGTCATCTCGTCGGGCCGCACGCTCGACTACGCGAGCCGCATATTCCTCACGACGCCCGATCCGCTGTACTCGAACCGCAGCAACGTGCTGCTGCGCATCGTCGAGGACACGGTCGGCACGCACGACTTTCTGCTCACGCCGTGCAGCAAGGACACCTTCCGCATCATCTACGGCGACACTGACCCGCACCGCGGGTGCTTCGGGAACCTCGCGGCTGCGCTGGCGCCTTTTGGCGTGAAGGAGGACCAGATCCCCGTCGTTCAACTGCTTCATGAATGTGCCTATTGATCGAAGACGGGGGAGCTGAAGGTCCTCCCGCCGAAGAGTAAGGCCGGAGACCACATCTCGTTTGTGGCGGAGATGGATCTCGTCGTGGGCTTGACGGCGTGCTCTGCATTGCAGAGCAACGGGGTAGCTTCAAGCCCATTCATTATCGGGTGGATTGAAAAGCGTAGGATCAAAATGAGAAATGCAAGACTGCTCGTCAATTTCAAGCAAACAAACGGGGGTTGTCGTGAACTTTCTCGGAGGCGAAAGCCACACTCGGATCGTTTTGTTACAACGAACTGGTACATTTTTCCTTCGTAGGAAAGGATACAGCGACAGTAGCGAGCAAAGCCAAGTAGTGACGAAAAAGCAGATCGCAGGGCATTTTCCTCAAGTTCGGATAAAATTCCCGACGATCATGCTCGGGATCCCCCTTGTCCCGCCGGATCGTGAACGAGAAACAGCAATTTATGAACTCGCCCTCCTGCTCCTGCTCTGGATGCGGCGGCGGGTCCGCCGCGGCCTTGGCGACTTCCGACGCGGCGTTGGGGACGGCGGTGGACGATGGCAGCACAGGCTTGTAGCGCAGCACGCACGACGTCAGCACGGCCTTCTGCGACGAGTCGAACGCGACGTGGCCGTATTTCTGCGCGGCGTCAGCGGCGTACGGGTCGATAAAAGGTGCCAGTGCCACTTACCTCCCAGTAGTTCACCGCGCTCTCCTCCGCCATGAGCTCGTAGATGCACAGGCGGCCGTCGCGCATGTCCTCGCCGCGCAGGCCGACGAGCTCGCTGAACTCGCGGTTGCCCTTGTAGATCTCGCCGGTGCGGCGCCAGAGGCACGCGGGGACGCCCATCGCGGAGAACACGCGGTCGTCGAGCAGCAGGCGTTCAAAGGCCTCCTCGATGAAGACGAGGTCCTGCGGGCATGTAAGGATGATCTGGAACAACCGGCCGAATATAATGAAGACTCGCGATGTCACGCAGGCTCTGGGCGACTGCGCGGAATTTCGGGCGCAGTACGGACAGCGGTTGCAGTATCTGTTGTTTCGATTCCTGCGAAACACTGTGGGGCGGCTTCAGCGAAGGCAGAGGATAAGAGCGCTGAGAAGGCGCACTTGCGATCCATCCACCGGCTCAGCCGCGCGTAACCCTTGACGTAATGTAAGGCTTCAGCAGGCCCGCCTCGTATTTGCTGCGAATGACCCTGTTCAGCCGCTCGTCGCGACCCGGACTCCTGGTCCGCCGCTGTAAGGAGAAACCGCTCCGTCTTCGTCGCCGCGGGAATCACCGCGGGTGCAGCTGGCGGTGGTTTGGGGTCCGGGGCGTGTGAGAGCGTCGGCGGCAGCCCGAAGCGGGAGAAGCCAGCGGACGGACGTCATGAGTGCCGGAGTCTGGGGCACGGACACGTAAAGAAAGCGCCGTCGGAGGTTCGCGAGGAAGTCGCTGCCAAGGCGGGGTTAAATGTGAAACGACGCCGAAGACCTCGCACGTACGTGAGAACGGAGAACTCGTTCCCCAAAGTCTCAGGCTGGTAAAATACGGGGTCTTCCCCCACTGCGTCTGCTGGGCTGCAGAACTCGGGGCGCCGTATGCGGCAGTGGTGCCGTTGAACGAAGGCTGCGGCGCTGATGCAGAGGTGCCAGCAGGCTGCTTTTCCACCGTCTTGGACCGCCGCTCGTCGTGACAGAGATGACCGATTTCGCGTTTGATACTGGACGGCCTAGTGAGGGCTGCGTGAGGAGGATACTGTGTGATGGCTTACCACCGTTGGCAAGGACGGCCCTCATCGCATGTCATATGGCTTCTCCGGCAGTATAAACATGCGTGGTTAACTTTGCGCCGTTTCGAAGATTTTCTGCCAACTTCTACAGTATCCTGGGCCGGGCTTGGAGTCTGCGCTACCTGTTGCGTCGTCGAGGCGATACTGGGTGTGGAGGATAACGGAGGGGCAGGGTAATTCTGAGCAAAGCCGTCCATTTTCGGGCGAAGAGGATATGTACAGTGCTAGATGCACTTGAATTGCACTTGGAAGTCGGTTGGCAACTAGGTCAAGCAAGTACACGCCGTGCAGGACCAGAAACGACGGAGTAAGATGCCCAGGGATTGAATGCGTCGCAAGCAGTATCCTAGCGTTCCCCAAGCTGCGCGTCGCAAGCCCTGGCCTGTATTTTTTTGAGAGTGTCAGGGGAGGAGGCTCGGACCGTGTCAAACATCCGCATACACGCCTGATACCCCGCACAACCACCATGGACGCCCCCGACGCTCCCGCCGAACGATTCGATACGACGCATCTCGGCATGTACACTGTGATAGATGATATCGCAGAGGGCACCTTCGGCAAGGTCAAGAGTGCGTCCACCCCGAGGATTTCCATTTGCGAGACTGAGCTTGCAGATTAGTGGCCATCCACACCGTCACTGGCCACAAAGTCGCCATGAAGTTCCTCTCAAAGGCCATAATTCATCGCGACAAAATGAAGGCTAGGGTTCGGCGCGAATTCGAGTATATGCGGTTGCTGAGACATCCGCACATTATCAAACTGTAATGGAGTCTACTCACTATTCTTGCTATCTCTTGTACTCATGATCGTGTCTAGCTACGAGGTCATATCAACCCCGACGGACATCATATTTGTTCTCGAGTACGCGGAGGGCGAGCTCTTCAATTACATCGTCAATAACGGCCGTCTGTCGGAAGACGCTGGACGGCGCTTCTTCCAGCAAATCATGGCAGGGATCGAGTACTCGCACCGGCTCAAGATCGTGCATCGCGACCTCAAGCCCGAGAATATCCTCCTCGACGAGTACCTCAATGTCAAAATCGCAGACTTTGGGCTGTCGAACGAAACGGTTGACGGAGAATTCCTCGCAACAAGTTGCGGGAGTCCAAATTACGCCGCGCCAGAGGTTATCAAAGGCCTCAAATACTCGGGACCGGAGATCGACGTGTGGAGCTCGGGGATTATTCTCTACGTGCTTCTATGCGGGAAACTGCCCTTCGAGGATGAAGTTATCGGTTCGCTGTTCGAGAAAATTGCCCGTGAGTCCACTTTCGAGAGCGTCGGTCGCGGCTGTATGCTGATCTGAGCACAGATGTGCGATACGACATGCCAACACACTTGAGCCCCCACGCACAAAACCTGATCAAATCCATGCTCGTCGCAGACCCCACAAAGCGAATAACGGTGCCTCAAATCATGCAGCACCCGTTCGTGACCGTCAAACTGCCGCGGTATCTTACGCCACTGCCACCTGTACCCGGACCGGTCGTTGGGACGCTCAGCTCTCTCGTCTCGGCGCCCGCTGTACCGCTGGACTTCGAATTTGTCGAAGGGCTGGGGCGCATCGATGATGAGGTCGTCGATGAGCTAGCGGCGCGGCTCATGGGGACGGACAAGGACGAGATTATGCACAGTCTCAGAAGGAATGACGGTATCCGCGGGAATCAGGTCAAAGTCGCATACATGCTGCTAAAGGACAAGAAGCGCGTCGGTAAAGACCGTGAGTGTGCATACTCTAGCCGTCCTTTCTTCTCCTCAATGTTTCTAGTGGCTATCTTCGCTGGGAACGAGACGCCGAGCTCGCAACGATGGATGTACGCCGCATTCGTCTTCATCGTATCCGCTTGTTCATCTCCCTTGTTAATTCCCAGCCTCGAAACGTACTCTCTCCAAATGCGCTTTCGCCCGGCGGCAGTGATCTGGACGAAAATCCGTTCGAGGCCGAATTCGGCGAGGAAGACGACACGCAGGAGCCGGACGACGGGTTCGATGACGTCCCCGAAGACGACCCCAACATGCCCTCCAACGTCGCGATCCTTAACTCCTCTCTGCGCAAGCCCGACCCTGTTGGGCCCACGGGTCGCGCGAACAGCCGCCGCCCGCCCAAAACTGCACGGTGGCACTTTGGCATCCGCAGCCGCAGCGCGCCGATGGAGGTCATGCTTGAGATCTACAAGACGCTGCTGAGCATGGGCATGGAGTGGAAGGAGAAGAAGCACCTTGGGTGTCTCGGGCGCACGTCGACCGGGCGGGACGATCACGGTGATGAGCGCTCCGACGAAAACATGCGCGCAGCTGCGGCCATATTCTGCATTGAGACACGGGGGAAGGTCAAGGACATCGTGGTACGAATGCTCCCTCGATTCCAATCGGCTTGCAATGAACTGAGCCCTCGTAGGTCCTGATGAACATAAACTTGTACAAGGTGGACGACTCGAACTACCTCGTCGACTTCCAGCACAAGAAGTCGTACCGCGCCTCCACGGCTCCGGACGCGGGCAAGTTTGACCCCGCACCGCGCGAGGGCGGCCCTGGCGAAGCGGAGTCGATGACCGGCTCGTCGGGGCGCTCGCTGATCGAGAACGGGCTGCCCGCGGACGAGACTGTTATGTCGCCGTTTGTGTTCATGGATTTGACGACGCGGCTGATTTTGGAGCTGGCTGGTCAGTAGGTAGAGGGAGGGGATGGTAGACGGATGGAGCGATGGATTGATGTATGCATACCGAATAACACTGTACCCATGTGTCTTTTCTAATATAATGGACTCCGAGTCCGAACTGTATCATACTCTATTCAATTACTTAAGGCATTTTAGTCTCGGTCGCTGAAATGACGATTTATCGCGTCGCGTGCTCAAGCGCGTTCAGCCGCGACGCGTTACTTATCTTATCAATGCGTCACTCCATTTCAATGACCGATTTTTATCTCTGCTGGGTCCTCTGCGATATCAACATTTCGCTCCCGAAATACGCCGTTGGCCTTATTCGGGCCGGAATTCTGAGCTAAGAACAACCTCTATAACGTCAGTTTTAGCAACCAGAGACTTGTGGAGTTATCAGTTATCCACCTCCTTGTCATGCAAATGCTTGCCCCTCAGTGGAAAGCCGCCCTTGACAAAGCTCTCGCGGCGCACTCGAAGGAAACCGGTATGGTACAAAAACACCCGATTCTTAGCTGGGCTGATAGCCTATACAGTCTTCCAGCTCGCCTCAATCGACCCATCGACGCCGATTCCCCATGTCCGCTGCCTCATCTTTCGCTCGTTCGTGTCCCCCACGGACAACCCGTCTCACCCGCTCCTGCTTGCCACGACCGGTTAGTCAGTACGGCGCTGTCCTCGAAACATCTAACTGGGCTGGTAACACGAAGACGTCCGGACCCCTAAGACGGCGCAGATGATAGCAAACCCGCACGTCCAGGCGGTGTGGTGGATCGACGGCACGCAAGAGCAGTACCGCATCGCCGGGCGCGCACACATTATCCCTGCGCGCGAGCACACGCTCCACCGGCACTTTATGCACTCCATCGGTGTGCTGGGCCAAGGCGCGAACTACGACTGGGAAGCGAAGCGGGTAGAGGTGTTCAAAAGCATGAGCGCGCATATGAAGGCGAGCTGGTGCCGCCCCGTGCCGGGCAGCCGGCTCGAGGGCGGGCCTGACGAGGCTAAGAAGTGGCCTGTAACACTGGAGGAGCCGAAGCCGGGCGACGAGGAGGGCAAGCGGCTGTGGGACATGTCGCTCTCGAACTTTGCCTTGGTCATTATTGAGCCAGAGGATGTCGACTACGTCGAGCTTGCGCCCATTCCGAATCGGAGAACGAGGTTCTGGAGGACGGGTAACACTTGGAACGAGGAAGCGTTGGTACCCTGATTCCCTTCCTTCGTTCTCCTGTTTTGTGGCTTCCGCTTTCTTTCGTGCTCTTAAAGACACTGGATACACGGAATACATTTTGCTTTCAATCTATTTCGACAACAGGGTACACACAGCGAGCTACTAGACAGACAACAGGAAATAAAAAATCAGAGCGAGGGAATAGCAAGGGTATAAAAATATGACATCCAACACTTTCTTCGTCGAATAGATCCTCCAGCCGAATAAATGGTTCTGAGGATTTCAAGCCTTGACTTTCTTGGCGTCGCCGTTTTCCGCGTCGTCCTCTGGCGCGACGTCGTCGATTCCGCGCTTCTTGGACGTGGTGGGTGCGGGGGCCTCCTCGACGTATTCGTCGTCTTCGTCTTCCTCTTCGTCGTCCTCCTCTTCTTCTTCTCTAGCAGCATTCGCGTTGGGCTATTCAAGGACGTTGAGACCATACCGCAGGCGTGAAGACGGAGACATACGTTTCCCAACAAGAGCGCAGTCAACCCGGATTGTGCCTGCAAGCGGAGATGAGATCAAAACCGTATACAAGCGACCGAAGTCCGAAAGGACCGCCCTACCGGTTGCCCGTCCTCTTCGTCCTCTTCATCCTACGGACTTGTGAGTTCCTGCGAATTAGAAGCCTAACGAGCACCAACCTCGCCCTCGCCCCCGTCCTCGCCCTCGTCTCCCTCGAAGTCCTCGTCGTACTCGTCGCTGTCGTCCCCGGCGTCGTCCCCGGCGTCCTCGGGGACAACAGGGACCGGCTCCTCTGCCACACCGTCAGCCGGGGGCGAGTCGTCTTGCGGGGGGGCCATTCGGGTGGTAGTTAATGTGCTGGGGCCTCGGAGGCTCGGACGGTAGGTGGTTCGCTGGCAGCTGGCGGCTTTTGGGTGGTTCGAATCGCTTACAGCATGCTACTCGAGCCGAACCTGGTTTCCTTTTTTGGACCATCAACAAGTTTACCTCTCCCTCAAGTTCACGGTCGACGCGAATGTTATTGGCCTTGGCCAGCCACAAACTCGTAGGGTTTGACGGCTCCATGTAGCTCATGCGCCGGGGGAATTCTAAATAAATGCGTCTATTGAGGGTCTAGTTTGCCAAATTTTGGTCTTCGACTCTTCGTATCAGTGCCGACTCGGTCTCGAAACTCATTCTGCCTGGCCACAGTCTTTATAATCTTGCCTTGCTTTTCTCCGTCTTACGCGTCACGGGCTCAGCGTACATCCTCAAGCCGGTCGAAGCCACGGGAAAAGAGCTCGCCCTCGGGCTGTTTACGCACGGTTTTGCTCTTATTTCATTGAGCTGCTCATGCAGTACAGAAATCGCCCTCAAATTTCAGATGCCGTATTGTCGGGAGTTCGCACTTAGAGGGTCGTAGAAGACTTTCAGTTTAAATGCCAGTGGGCAATGCGAATCAAGTGCGAATGTCTGTCTGAGGGGCAATTCCTTCGTTCATCGACTTATTTTATTTTATTTGAGAAAGAATAGCGCTGGCCACCAATACCTCTCCTGTCTCAGTATCACGGGCGCAGCGTACGAAACGAACACTCCCAACCGTACACAGCCACATCACTGAATTGAACAGCACTGCCACCAGCGCAACTTGGAACCGAACTGCCATGTCAAACCGTTCTGAGATCTTGAAAGTTCATCACCCCTTCGACTCTGGTTCTAAATTAACTTTACTGGTATGACAGACTCGGATACTTCGCTGACCATGACCGACTGGACAGCCTAGATGCCACTGATACATGGAGTTCTTACTGTTGAAATTTGGTGAGACAGCCGTGAACCTTAGGTGGATAAGGGTGCGGGTCGTTGTCATAATCACTGCCGAAGCCTAGCTCTGATTTTAAGATCAGATTTGTGGATGAAGTTCAAAGAGACGAATGATCATCCATTTTTGAACTTGATGGTTCAAGTCTTTTTTATTTTATTTATCAAAGCCCTCCCTCTCACCAAGTGGTTTCTTCACATTCTCTGGTCCAGGCCGGAAGCTCGCGGGCTCAAAATACGGTTCGAAGACAGCATCTACTCCCGCTCAAACACCCTCGATTCGCATCGATCTCTCTGGTTTTTCTTAGGAAACATGATAGGATCTACCTACTGTCTCTCGTAAGATCTACACCGAGTGCTATTGCCGGATGCTATATAGCAGTGCGGCAGATTCTCAGAACTGTTGGGCTTGGTCTCCCTTCCTTCATCGCACTCTTCCTTTCATTTCGTCTATACTTTTTTCTTTCTCCTTTTTACTTTTCGTTCAATGCAGGCATGCGTCCAAGTATACGTGTATAGTACGTGATTCCAGAATAAAACCGAGTTACTCACGCACGCGGCTATCATAGCTTCGCTCTTTTTCTATTTATTGGGGTTTTCCGCGCCGTCGACCGCGTCGAGGCGGGTCCATATCCTAGATCTCTCGGCCGCACCGGGAAGCATACTACTGCGTTGGATAAATGCCATGGCAAGGGACATTCCTGCGGAGCGAAAACGAAGCCTCATTCGCGGCCGATCCGGCATCCGCATCCAAGTCGGACGCCGTCGCCCCAACTGACGTCCGAGTACACTGCAAGCCCCTCGCATCGTTCATCATCCATCACGACAGCTATACCATCCTCTGCGAGTTCCGCCGTTTCGAGGACGGGTCGCGAATCCGAAGGGACCACCCATAGTTATTTTTTAGGTGAAGCTCACTCGGGCGTCGGGACACCTATTCCGACTTTCTCCACCTCGTCTTCTCATAAGACGAGCCAAAGCGTGTTCTCTGGATCATCCAGCGTCCCCTTCCCCTCCGCCAATTACACAATTCCCTCCTATACAGCTTCATCGTCGCAGCAGTCGAGCCAGAGTCTTTCTTCGTCACGAAGTTCATCCAGTGTTGTCACTTCCTTGTCGACATACCAGTCTTCCCAGTCTTCGAGCAGAGCCGCCAGCAGCTCGTCGACTCCTTCTTGGTCTTCGTCACGAAGTTCATCTAGTGTTCTTACTTCCTCGTCCACATCCCAGACCTCCCAATCCTCCTCGAGCCAAACCACCACCAGCTCGTCGAGTCCTGCTTCGTCACGAAGTTCATCCAGTGTTGCTACTTCCTTCTCGACGTCCCAGTCCTCCTCGAGCCAAGCCACTAGCAGCTCGTCGAGTTTTTCTTTGTCACAAAGTTCATCCAGTGTTGTTACTTCCTCCTCGAGCCAAGTAGCCAGCCACTCGTCGACTTTGCTCGTTGGGCCCTCGTGCACAGTTACTACGACACTTTTTCTGTCGGTAATCAAACCTACTGCATTGTCGTCTTCAGGTTCCTTGCCAGACTTCACACCCTCGAGCGCACTGCTCTCTGCAACATCTGCTTTCGATGCCTCACAATCTAACACCATCTCATTGGTGTCCGGATCGCTAGCCTTCACACCCTCGACCGTATCGCTCTCCGTACTATCTGCCTCTGACATCCAGCTGCCTAGCCAGACAGCAGAATTACCTGGGGCAACCCTTGTCGTTCCTGCCGCTCGCGCCATCACGACCAGTTTACCCGCCACAGCAGCGCGTCTGAGTTCTTTGACGACGACGACCGCGCCAATCGATGCCCCAGCTAGCAATCCGAGTAGCACTGCTGCGCCCTCGACGACTACCACTGCTGGTGGTTGTATAACTGTCACGGAGACGCACTACTTCACGTCAGCGGCCTATTTCGATTTTGTTCCAAGCTCCTGGGCACTGACGGACTGCCAGAATCCCAATATCCCCCTCAACAAGTACCTCCGCGATAAGCACTAGTGATGATGTCACCGTATCTGCGGTACCCTCGTCTCCACCTCTTACAACAACAACGGTCTATGGGTCAACACCGCCCTCCCTTCGTAGCGATTTTCGTACTGACATGACCTTCGTTCCAGCATCCGCATCGGCGCGTCCGGCGACCCGATGCTCAGTAGCAGCACGGTGGTGTTCACGACGACGGCCCCGGTAACCCTCACCTCTGGCACGCGCGTGTTCACTACCGCGACCCAGATCGTGAGCACATCTGTCACGCTCGTGCCTGCGCCCACGCCCACCCCCGCCGCCACGGGGACCTCTGCCTCGTACGTCCGACCGTTCACATCTGATATGATTAATTAACTGAGTATTTGCAGTGACCACAGCCTCTCTCACGCGGAGCTCGGCGGCATCGTCGTAGGCGCACTCCTCGCCGCACTCTTCGCCGCGCTGCTCGTAGGCTTGCTCGTGCGCTGGCAGCAACGGCGGCGCCGGCTCAGCGCGTCATCGTCGTTCTTCCCCAGGCCCCGCTTCTCGGGGGACACCTCCGCGTTCAGTCCACAGGACGTCGAGGCGCAGCCTGGCGAGGACCACGCGGGCCTGGATATGGAAGCGGCGCTCGACGCGCTCGAGCTCGCGGGGCCCGCGCTGGACGTGCTCATGCGACCGGGCCCAGGCGCGCGCGCGGCGGACGTCGAGGTGATGTTCGCGGTGCCGGTGAACTCGTGCGCCGCGTCGGTCGTCGAGGAGAAAGATGGGAATAGCCCGGGGGACGCGGCGCACGATAGAGATACAGATGCAGACTCGACCCGCTCGGCGCCGCCCGACTACGCGTCGTGCTGTATTCCATAGATGTGCATGGGCTTCGTGGATTGGCATTGAGCTCGGATGCGCGGAATTTGTATGGTACAGCGAGACCGAATAGGCCCGAGGGTTACAAGCTTAGATTTGAGCTCCGGTTCGATGAAGCGGACAAGGAGGTACGCGGGTAACGTTTGCCTCCCCGGCAGACCCGAGACTACCCGAGAATGAAACGACACCTGCGAAATAAAGGGGGCGCTGCGAATCTGATCCATAATACTATGTAATACACACGAGAGTACAAATTAACTTGGGGGTACAGTGTTGGGGAAAAGTATAAGGTAACGCGTCGCGTATTGTAGAGTCTGATATGAAATAATGTAGGAAAGAGAGAGATTGATGAAGACCACGTCTTGCACGAAAATCCGAGAGTAGCCGAGCTAGACCAAGAGAGGGAACCAAGCAGGAGTGAACTTGATCATGAAATATTGAGGACCTGGTTGAGGGAGAGAGCTAGAGGCGGGTCTGGGCTTGGAAGGTCTTCATCTTGCTGTTTAGGGAAAGAAGCGCCGTTGGGCGTCGTGCTTGGGGCAAGGTTCCACCCAGGCGGCGAGTTAGGGCCAAACAAGGAAATCGGGGAGCCTTAAGCGATGTGTTGGCCTAAACAAAGAGCGGTGATTGGAAAGAGGGGACGCACTGTTGCCTATATTGCGTAGAGTGAGCGGGCTCCTTGGCTGCATAGTCACTGTGGGTTCGTTGGTCGCGCTGGGGAGAGGATGATCGTCCGCGGGGAGGTTCTCGTCGGAATGGGGGCGCTTTCGCTGGGTCAAGAGAGCGTTAAAAGATGGAGCGTGAAAGGGATTCTTCCCTACCTTCAGAGTAAATGCCTCGAGGAGGACGGGCGCATCCGCACCCGCACCTGAACCCACAACATCACTCACCCCTACACCGACACCAACAGCAACACCAGCAACCATACCAACACCCGCACGCGCACCCACAGCGAGAGCAAGATCCACACCCACACCAGCACTCAAACCCGCCGCACCCGCACCCACAGCCTGCAGCGACGAGACATCCCAGAAGGGGTCCATCGAGGCGAACACGGCCCCCGCTGTACTCATGAGCGCCGCGTTTGTGGACTACGAAACAATATTACATTGCGAACAGCAAGGAACCATGAAGTCATGCATACCTGGTCGACGACCGGACCCAGGGACTTCTCGCTACTGACTTCCTCCTCATCGTGTACATCCTCGATTGGCGCTGTTGGCGAAGATGACGGTGTTGAGAGGGGGCTTTTGAGAATCCTAGCATTGTGCTTCCGCAGATTTTCCAATTGCGTAGGTCTCGGTGGTTTATTCACGAACTGCAAGTCCCGCATGCGCTGCAGAATAAAGAGGTCTGTGAGGGCGGGTCAGACTGCAGCAAGGCTGGAAAGCGAGTGGATAAACAAACCGTCTGCACGATTCGGGCCACCTGTCTTCGACAGTTTCGCTTTTTTTGAGGGACAACTAGGTCGCACGCTGAGTAAATGATAACCAAGGTAGAAGCGTACGGCTCACAAGTCATGAAAGGCGGTCATTGCCACTCGTATCAAAGGAATGAAGAGACGTTTGACCATGGGAACGACCTTGTCGAGCCCGGTAACCTCATCCCAGAGACCGCCGAGGAAGATGAATACACTTCCGCTGACGGTGTCGTC
The DNA here is from genome assembly GCA_029289555.1 of Mycena latifolia. Taxonomy (NCBI): domain Eukaryota; kingdom Fungi; phylum Basidiomycota; class Agaricomycetes; order Agaricales; family Mycenaceae; genus Mycena; species Mycena latifolia. The sequence goes on along the minus strand of JARJLE010000318.1, from coordinate 52,115 downwards.
GAGCGAAACTATGCGGGAGCCGTCGGGGTGCTGGGGCTTTTTCAGGATCTCGAAGAAGACTTGTTCCGAGAATAAGCAATTCTCCACAGTCTTGGAATAGAGAGTGAGTAGGTAGGCAGACGGAAGGCATGGGATGTGTTTACCCCGTACAAGCCCAGGGGACAGCCGTTCTCGAATCCGCCGCAGACCTCCAGAAAGGCGAGGAGAAAGGCGTACTTGGCAGAGCCCCAGCCCTTGACACGGAAGCCTTCTCGGATCTCGTCGACCGGAGAAAGCAAGGAGTCCCACGTCCTGGGCAGCACCCAAGAGAGAATGACCTTGTAGGTTGGCTCACGGATGGCAGAGACGACGGCGTTGGTAATTTCTACTTCACGAGTGAGCATGCTGGGCGGGTGTCACGGGAGGTATCGCAGGGCGAGAGGGAAGGAGGATGGTGGTGGAAGAGAGAGAGAGAGATGGCATGACACTGTCGCGTGATCATCACACGCCGACGCGTCGATCCGTCCTGATATCCCCTCTGGGCACGGATCAGAGATATCAACCCCAAAACGGTAAATCCACGATGGGTTGACCGTTTGCTGCCATCGTCGACCACAAGACAAGACTAATATTTCGGGGAGCAACTCTTTACCTCACTTGTTGAGGTCCCCCACCGTCAAAATTATACCTCCGAAACCTGCCAAACACAAACAGAGTCCAGCGACCTAGGAGGTCAAAATGCGCCTCTGCTAGGAACAAATAGATACAAATTTTATTTCTCACTGACTACCATCACCAAATTGCCTCAAATGACCCATATGCACAAGCCTTCATGCTTCAAGTCTCTTGCGCACCAGGCAAAGCTCTCCTGAGACTTGCCGAGTCCTCTTTTATTAAAAAAGGACTCAGATTTTACAAATTCTGCCTGTCTAAAAAGTACGCAGCATGCGCACTCCTCCAGGATGCTGTCCGGCGCGTCGAGGAGCGGGAGAGATGGCGCCAGTAGTTCAACTCGCCCGCCCGCACACATTCAGGCTGTGCATCGGCGCGCCGCGCTCTGCTGTATTTAAGAATTATACATCTAGAATTCATTCTTGATTCATTCCTTAGAAAAATCCTCCATTGAATCGGAATCTATTCTGTAACAACTTGACGAATACAGACATTTCCGGAGATCCATCACCTGTGTCCAAGTTACGAATTGAATTATTGAATTACCTGGGAAGCAGTAAAAACGCGGGAAAATAGGTTTATTCGCGTGTTAATTGTGTTCCGACCTTCACTTGAAACTGGTTGTGGGCGCAAGCCGCGTTCCAGTGATTTACACAGCCACGTGCCCGCCCCGCGTGGTCTGGTCATTTCCACGAAATATCCAGCCCATATCTTACTCTAAACCATGTCTTTCAGTGCCTCCGTAGCTTCGGGCTATTGGCTTTAACAGTCAGCATTATCCCCGCCCCATTAGGCTTTTTTTCGTTCCTCATTTACTGTGGGGGGTGGCGGAGCCGACGACATTTTTCAGTTTCACCATTTCTTTGGCATTTATGGCCGCGGAGTGGCCGACCGCCTTCTTCAGCTTCTTGAAAAAGCATCATGCATTTTGGACTACAGGCCCTCCGTGTGTACGTACATGAGATCAACAACAAGGCCGACATCACCACCCTCTCCCCAGTGACAACGAAACTGATAGTCCAAAAGTACTTCTTTACAAAGCTGGTGGTGCACCATGGCGGGAACATCTAATACATTTATGCGGTACAGTATACGGAGTAACTGAGGTATCACAGGTATATAAAGCGAGTATCATAAACCATGTGTACGTGTAGAATTGCCGAGAAAATAAGGTAGTTTATTTGTAGAGTGTAGAGGTATGGAGAGTGATTGGCGGGAAGAGGAGGCGCTTCAAGGGATTTGAGGTAACGGTAGCCGGAGCGAGAGCCAAGGCAAAGGAACACAACGGTCAAACATGGAGATTTTGATGGAGTGACGAGGCAAAAGAGGTCCGGAGGCTTGGTCTTGAGACACAGAGAGAGAACCAGGAAGAGAGTTTGCAGGAGATCAGGGAGTCGTAGCCTCGCTCGGGCGTCCAGCCGGACGAAGCTCTTCAAGGCTGGGATTGTCCTCGAACGACTTTCTCTAGTCGAGAGTGTTAGAGTCAGGGAGCATGGATAGGATCCACCCTGTACCTTCAGCGAAATTGGCGCTTGTAAGGTTTGAGGCGATGGTAAGACAGTTGGCGAGGCGCCCCGGACCGTGGGGAATGCTGCTCCTGGTATGCCCGCGCTGGCTGTGAGCGTCGACTAGAAGAACAGATTACGATGTGAACAGCGATTGAATACGGAAAACATACCTGGGAAGGCCCCGGTGTTGAAGCCGTCCTGAGCTGTTCTTCGTCCTCCGTCACGGTGGGTGGAGATGGAGACAAGGAAAGCGTTGGGAAGAGACTGTTGAGCTGCTCGGCGTTCTCAGTCGACTTCTTGGTCGTCATTGCGATCTGTAAGTTCCGCAGGCGGTCAAGGATACATAAATCTACTAGGGTGAGAAGGCGACGCAGCTTTAACAGAATGGAGCAACAAACCGCGTTTACATCCTGTCCCGCGCGCGGGTTCCTCTTTCTTCGCTTTTTTGGCCGGACGCCTGGTCCCGAGCTGAGCAAATGAGAAGCGAAATAAAATACGACTCACCACGAATTGTATGCGGCCAGCGCTGCCCGAATCAGCGGAGTGAATATCACCTGGATCCAATCTGTTATTGTAGCGAGACCTAGTGCGTCGCGCCACAGCCCGCCGACGAAGATGAACAGGCCACCGCTGACAGTCTGGTGATTCTCGTCGAGGGTAGTGATGCGTTGCACACCGGGGTGGTTGGGTTTCTTGAGGATCTCTACAAACATCTCCTCGCGCAACAGAGCGTTCTCCAGGGTCTTTGAATAAGCGTGAGGCGTGCAGGTAGGTAGAATGAAGGTGCATACTTACCCCAAACAACACAGGTGCGCAGCCGTCCTCAAGAGGCTTGCAGACAGCGGAGAAAGCGAGCACAAACGCGTACTTGATCGAACCCCTTCCAAGGACGCGGTATCCCTCACGAACAGCGGCGACGGGCGACCTCAAAGAGTCCCAGGTGCTGAGGAGGACTTCAGGGAAAACGACTTCGTAACCGGGTTGCCGGACAGCGGATATCGCGGCGATCGTCATTGACTGTTCTCGAGTAGGCATTGTGGGCGGGTGTCGGGGGAGATGTTACGGGCGAGAACGAACTTGAAGGAGAGGTTGAGGAGTGAGCGCTGGCGTGACAGAATCGCGTGACATCACGCATCAACCAAGCGCGCCGCGGCCGGCGCGTCGGTCGATCCATCACTGCATCAGGGGCATCAGAGATATCGACCCCAAAGGAGTAAATTCACTGTGGGGCATGCCTTCGCCGACCACAGGGCAAGAATAATATTTCGGAGCCCACTTCTTGTCAATGACTTGCCAACTGAACTATGGGAAGCAACGAAACCGCCATAAAGCGAGTTCATTCGTGGGCTAAAGTCCTTCACTGTCGTTCAGCATTTACTTGAAAGTGCCGCGAAGACCGCGCGCGCTGGAAGGAAATTTACACAGCCACTCTCCCAGTACTCACCCTGGTCGTTATCCAGCAGTCTCAGCACATATTATACACAAAACCATGTTTTTCAGTGCCTCCATAGCACAACGGTTAATTCGCCAACTTTCGTGGGAGACGTCCCGCATGCATAAGGTGGTTACCAAGTGGTGGAGGGTTCGATTCCCTCAGGAGGCACATTGGCTGTTGCGAGCTGGACCATGCAGATGGCAACACGCGCCGACGGGGAATACCAACCTTCGGGTTATTGGAGCAAGGGGGCTTTAACAGTCAGCATTATCCCCGCCCCATTAGGCTTTTTGTCATTTTATTTCATTGCTCATTTTACTGTGGGGGCGGCGTGGCCGACGACATTTTCAGCTTCACCATGTTCTTTGGCATTTTATTTTATTTTTGCTTTCACTGTGGCGGAGAGTCTAGGGTCTCCACATCCTCGCCCTATTACCAGGCATATTTTTTTTGAATTTTCCTTCCAGATTGTGGGGGCGGTTTGCCCGACTGCATTTTCAGCTTTTCCCGGCAACGCCTCAAAGGATCAGTGAATTCGGCAAGCGGTGCCCCCAAGGGAGTGCCATGTATTGTCGACTATACAGTATACACGGGTTGAATCGTAGTAGTTGGGTAACACACAACAAGCGCCCCACGGACAAGATATACAATGTCGGGATATTAATCGTTCATGGGTATAATACTGCGAGGGGCCGCATCTAATGTATTGCAGCCACTCTTTTAAAAACGCACATGCACATTACCGCCGCATCCACTGCGCAGGCAAAATGAGCGACCGACCAAAGAAAGGGGGGAGACGTACCGGCTGACACTGGCCGCCATCCCACGTCCACACATTCGCCGCGTTCCCAATAATCATCTTCGCGGACTCCATGCCAGCGCCCTTCTCGATGTGCCGCATCCACCACGTCACCAGCCAGTGCCGCGTGACATATTTGAACCACACGTAGTACTTCCACTCGTAGCTGTTGATCACGCGCGGGTTCAGGTAGATGCGCTGCATGTCGAACTGCCGCCGCAGGTCGTACGGGAAGTTGAACGACTCGGACGAGTAGCACTCATGCGGGGCGGAACTGCGGAACGCGATCGGCGGCGTGAGCGCGGGCGTGAGCGACTCTGGCTGCGGGTATGCGGGGTGCGTGTCGGGCAGCGGGGTGGAGAGCGGGGCGGTGGAGAGTCGCCCGGGCGTGCGGAGCGCGATGGGGAGCAGCGGGTCCGCGCGGAAGGCGACGATGCCGTTCCAGCAGGTGAAGACGGGCGCGGGCTCGTCTGCCATGACGGCCTGCATGCCCACGTCGTCCAGGAAGTACGGCCACAGCGAGGACGCGAGGTTTCCCAGTCGGTCGCGCAGCACCCATGCATCGTACATACTTGGCGGGGCGCCGTCAGTCATTGAGAGTCTAATAGGGAGGAAGAACTCACCCCCATCGCGCTAGATCCAGCCCACAGACCATATCCCACTCCCCGTTCTTCGTCTTTAAGAGCTCGATGACCGACTCAGCCTCTATTAACACGTCGTTGCTGAATAAAACAACGTCGTAGCCGCCCTTCTCCACGAGCGGTGCCAAGACGAGATTTCGAACGGCGGAGAGGAAGTCTATTCGGACGTTTCCAGGCATCTCTGTTCCGACTTTAGCACCCGTGGGCGGAGCGCAAATGGATACACGTACCTGCTGGCCGCGTTATTGTCTGGTCGCGGGTCCGTATAGCGTGCGCTACACCCATCCCGTCGAGCGTGACCTTCCATTCGTCCAGCAACTCGGCCGTACCGTCCCAGCTGTTCGACTCGACGATGGAGACGAATATATTGTCCTGCCAGCCACCTCAGCAGGATAACCGGTAAAAGCCCAAGATGTACTTACGGACCCAAGATAGTAGATGACCTTGGTGAACTCCTTGATCCAATACGGAAGGATGTCGATATTATTAGTAAACGTGGCCGCGATGAAGACCTTGGCTGCGGGATATTCGATTAGCTCTAGCAAACTGTCGAGAACGAATTGCGCGCACTTCCGTCATTATAACCATTCTTCTTCGGCGTCCTGACGGCAGCCTCTACAGCGGACTTATACCGATGGTCGCCGGCCGATTCGTACGTCTCGAACATGTACACCCCGCTGAGTGCCATGGCCAGGAAGACAACAAACGCGCTCATCGCAAGACGGCTACACCCCAGAGCCGTCGGACGCCGATGCGCCTTCGGCTTGCGGTGCGTTGCGCCGTCGGTATGGACGTCCTCCATCGGAATAGCTATCTCGTAGTCTCCACCCCCGCGATTTCGCCCCATGACCATCGCAACCAGGTACTTGAGCAGCGGCCACAGCAGCACGCCTATGGCCATACCCAGCCCCCACGCCGGAATCGCCGCCATTAATAAAACAAGCCGCGTCCGCTTTTCAGGCCACGCGGGCATGAACATTCCACTATCGGCCGGAAAGTAGAAGAGCCAGTAGTCGCGGCAGTAGTTGTAGATGTACCAGAAGAGGTATATCGGGAGCGTGATGACGGCCGTCCGAACGAGAATCCAGGAGACGAACGAGAGGACCCAAAAAATCGGAGAAATGACGCGGGCGACTGCTGGGTGCTTGCTCGCTGCTACCAGCCAGGCGACAGGCTTGGCGGCGCGCGGCCGGAGGCTAGCATATCCCATGTTCCGCCATCCATCCTGCATTAAAGCGAGGCTGAGGCGTGTGGCGAAAAGCAGAAAAATGGGTCGAGGCTCTAACCGCCCGCACGTGCCCGCAGCATCTATATATCTTCCTTATTACCTACAAGCGCGGGTTGCGATCTCCGTCTGATCGCGGCATGCAGGAGCATTCTTGGCAGCTTGAGATGGCCTTTGGACTCGGAGGAGGAGGAGGATACATCACGGGGAAAGAAGACCAAAGTGAAATAAGTAGGTTGGAAATAGGCCTAGGGACTTATCGGGCCAACCGTAAACACAAGCGAAAAAAACCCATTTGATTCTGCTCTCCCACCATATCGTCCTCCTCGTTTACTGGTCTACCCCGGAGGTCTATCCTCAACAGGTCCAATAAACCGTCTACGGATCCGACGTTCTTCTCTAGTGACCCAAGGGTGTTCCCCAAAAGTGGCCGATTTCGGCCTGCTCATTTCAGACAAGGCTGGTGGAGAGCTCGGCGCCTGTTGCGTAATCTGTGTACTTGCTGATGCTATTCTGTGCTGATCGTCAGTCAGTTCATCGGCCAACGACCACAAGAAAGGCTCTCACCCGTCCAAATCCCATTGGCGGAATATCTGTGGACAACGAAATCCGATAATCTTTGCCCTCAAAGTTCTATTTTCCCGACACCTGCCGGCAGTCTTATTCTATTCTCCTTGGCAGTCTCGAGTCTCGAATGCTGTTGTCTGCAGGGTCCAACGCGCACGGCCAGCTCTCTAACGGCTCCCTCGACGACTCGCACTCCTTCGCGCCGTGTTCCTTCTTCGGGTGCTCGCCCGGAACTCTCCCAAAAGACCGGGAACTCATCCATCTGGCCTCTGGCGCGAACCACACACTCGCGCTGCTGCAACTCGGCGGCGGGGCCACGGAACTGTGGGGCTGCGGGGACGGCAGGGCAGGGCAGCTTGGGCCGTCGTTCACCGGCGAGAGCACCTCCGCGAGTACTTTCACACCCCTGGATCTTCCGCTCGCGCACCACGGGCTGGCTGGGTACCTCCCGCGGCTGGTCTGCGCTTCTTGGGAGACGACGTATGTTGTCTTATCGCGTGAGGGAATGCCCGATGTCCTCTTCGCGATGGGCGCCAACGATTTCGGCGACCTTGGCATTGGCGCAAAGGGCAAATTGCCCGCGAGGGATTTCCACGTCGTGACCCTCGAGCACGTCGCGCCGAGCGCCGTCTCCGTAGAATCGCTCGCCGCGGGACAACATCACGTCGTCGCGAAACTCAGGACCGCCTCAGGAGCCTTGGTCGTCGGGTGGGGTACCGCGCGCCACGGCCAGCTGGGGGCCGTCGATGTGCCGTTCTTGTCCTCGCCTGCAGTCGTCTCGCCCCTTCGGACGGACGACACGATTACACACGCTGCGCTGGGCCACCAGCACACGATATTCCTGCACGCGTCTGGGACGCTCTCAGGGTTGGGCTCAAACAAGAAGCGCCAGCTGGAAGGCATCGGCGTGCCTGTAAACGTACGGGGCGTCGCCTGTACCTGGAACGGGACGTACATCACCACTGGCGACGGCGACCTCCTCTCTACAGGCAACAACGCCAATGGCCAGCTCGGCCGCGCGGACGGCGGCGCTCTTGCGCGCGTCGTGTTTCCGTTCACCGCCGCCACGCACCCGCTGCTTCAAGTCGCGTGCGGGAGCGAGCACGTCCTCGCCTCTTTCGCAGCCGGACCTTCTTCAGCGGAGGTCTGGGGCTGGGGCTGGAACGAGCACGGGAACCTGGGTCTTGGCACGACGGAAGACGTGCGTCTCCCGGTCAAGATATGGCCCCCGGACGCAGCTCACGCTCTGAGCGGGCGCGTCGGGATCTGGGCCGGTTCAGGGACGAGTTGGATTGTTGTTCAGTAATTGACAAGCAATACAGTACAGTACAATTAATTCAAAGTCTTTTCGCATCAGTCGCCATCCCGCAAGTCCAGATCTTCGTGTATCTGCCTGATAGTCGTTTCCTTCAGCGTCGCAAGCTATTCTGTAACTTCAGCAGCATGCCGTGCGGGATGTAGGCCACGACTCACCTTGCCAATGAGAATCTAGAATAATCCAAATCAACATTGAAAGACGATATAGCCCAAGCGCGCGTCTTTACCTGCGTCGCGTCTTTCGCCTCATTATACCGATGCAGCAGTCTTATGTGCTTCTTCGTGATCGCTTCCGCGTCCTCGTTCTCTCTAAGTGCTGTTTCAGCGCGAAGGACGGCTGGAACGAAAGAAAAAGAAAGATTGCACCCGAGTTCCTTCTGAAGGGCGTCGACCTCGGCTTGGAGCGCAGCGATACGCGCTTCTTGTTTCTAACGTGCAGTTAGCGATGATATGGGTTCAGCGAACGCATTCGCACTTTGGCTGAGATGGGCGCGTGCATGGGTGCAGGAAGGAAGACGCGTTCAGCTTATTATGTACATTCAAGGACTTCTTTCGTTTCGACCACGAGCTACACCCTGCACAGAATCTCGCCGTGCAAAAGCGCAAACCAGGCGTCCGGCTGCGCGCCCCAGGCCGTCCACGCCTGCGACATGCCCGTCAGCTCCTCCTGCGTCGCGAACCCGCGCTCCAGCGCACCGCTCGCGAACTCCGAGGCCCGCACACGCTCCGCCCACGACGAGCTCCACCAGGCCACCTCCTCAAGCGTGCTGTAGCACCACGCGCTCGCCGACGCTGTGATCTGCGCCCTTGCTATCCCAGCTTCAAGCGCCCATGAAAACAATCTGCGCCCAGCGTCGGGCTCCCCGCCGTTCGCGCGCGCGACCTGCTGGTGCGTCTTGCGCCATAGAGAGATGCCCTCGCTCTCGGGGTGCCATGTCATGGCCGCAAAGTCCGTGTCGCGCACAGCAACAATTCCGCCGGGTTTTGTGACACGGACCATCTCGCGCAGCGCGCGCACTGGGTCCGCAACGTGCTGCAGCACCTGATGCGCGTGGACAACGTCGAACGAGCCGTCCGGAAAATCGAGCGCCAGCACGTCCCCGCGCGCGTATGTGATGTTCGAGACACCCTGCGCGACGGCGGCCTCGCGTGCCTTTGCGAGGACAGCGTCGGCTGCACGCTCGATGCCAGTAACGTGCCCCGCTGGGACAAGCCGCGCGAGGTCGGCGGTGATGGTCCCGGGGCCGCAGCCGACGTCCAGGATGTGCATCGTCGGCGAGAGTGAGCTCAGGAGATAGGCACAGGAGTTCTGTGCAGTGCGCCAGGAGTGGGAGCGCAGGACGGATTCATGGTGGCCATGGGTGTATTGGGCAGTCGTCATGTAGCGTTGCACTCAAATATAGTCGCGGATGTGGTATAAAGTCAATCGTCCCAAGAAGGTAATAGGCGTCTCCAAAGTTATATCTTCTCAAAAATGGAAATCAGCTTGTTCCCGTCGTCTAACTGCTGCTCGACTAAATTCTAAATCACACAACAGTCTCGTATTTTTCCAATGCGCTCATGAGGTTCGACCATCTTCCCCCATGCCATCCCATAATCTCCTCCCACAACTCCCTCCCCAATACGAGCTTCGCCCAGCGGAGGTACCCCCCAACCGTGATATCCGCGTAGCACATCTCATCCCCCATAACGAACCTGCTGCTCTCACCATTCTTGCTAATCCACCCGTCGACGACCCCCAGCCCGTCTTTCACTTTCTGCCACATAGCGACGTGCGCCTCCCCGGTGGGCACGACGTCCTCGAGGCGGCGCCCGCCGAAGACCAGCTCTTCGCGCGTGCGCCGGAAGTAGTCCTGGCCCACGGGGTGCAGGATCGGGAGTGTCGCAGGCAGGGCGTACGCGTAGAGCGGGCCGAGCGTCGCCGCGTGCGCGTCGGTAAACGCGTAGTGCAGCGCCGCTGTCCCCGCGGGGATCAGCCGCGGGCGGTCGGGGTAAGTCGCGTCCAGGTAGCGCGCGATTTCGATCGAGTCGGAGACGACGGTGTCTGGAGAAATGAAGGTTAACAAGCGCGGGAGGGAACGGGAGCGGAAGTACCTGTCGAGGGATCGTGGATGACGGGAAGGGTGTACTGCAGGCCGCCTGGGCTCGTCGGCTTCGCGCCAATTTTCTTGCACACCGCTTCGATATCGGGGTGCTCGACCCAGACGGTCTTGAACGGCAGCCCCTTGAAGTTCAATGCGTATCTGCGCGCGGTCAACAGTCAGCTCAGAGAGCCCCAATCACAGGATGTAGGCTTACCTCGCCTTCGCAGTATTGGGCGACCACGCCCGCCCAGGGACGCTTGAGTCGATGTCGTACAGCGTGATGAGGCTCGAGCTCGACATAGGGGTTTTAGTTTTGAGGGGAGTGTGGGCGGTTCTGAGTTTTGAGGGTGATGAGGGTGGAGTGTCTTGAGGGGAATCTACAGTGGTTTCTGAGGTGCAGAGCAAGCGAATGCCTAGGTCATTTATACTCTTCAGACGCTGGCAGGCCTCGCATCCCCGCCTGTTACCAGCCTGAATCAGCCACACCGTGTCCCCCAGGTCAGGTGACAGCGGCGAAGCAAAGCCAGAGCCCGGGCAGCGAATGTGTCAGAAAATGAGGCTTGAAGGTGAAGTGCCCGGGCACGTGAAGGTGGGGAACGCTTCAGTCATGATTTGAGGTAGAGAGAGCTTGAGGCGCATAGAATAGTCACGTTCGCGTATTATGAAGCATCTTGAAGCCGCGTGCAGTCGGGGATGGGCGTACGCGACGAGGATTAAGATACACTGGCACGTGCTGCAAGGTATGAAAAGAACGGATGGATCATAGTGCTAGACGAAGCCCGGGCGATATTGGGCGTACGCGACGAGGATTAAAATACGAGGACACGTGCACCAAGTTATGCAGTTACTTAGCGAAGCTTCATGAAAGTTTGCGGGCAAGAACGGAGAGATCACGATGCTGGACGGAGTCCGTGTCCCAGGGAGTGTTCCGGGGTTTTAATGAGACGAGCCTCCACAGTTGCTCCAGAGCTAAGAGTAGTCCTGGAAGAAGTAACGTGTGTAAGAAACTCGAAGGCCAATCTTGGACTGAATCTCGGAGCAACTCGATGGTTATAAGTACTGTCCAGAATGGAGATATATACTCGATGAGCCTGGTGCATATGGCCTGAAATAGCCCGGTGCGCTGGGTGAGATACAGCTTGGGTGGCGGTTATAAAACGGGCGGAGGAAGATGCTGTAGCGGCATTGTACCTTGCAGAAAGTCGATCTCTTCTGTGTGCGTGCGGCCGGGCTAACAAAATCACAGAGTAGAGCTGGAGCTTATTGAAACGCATGTCGGGGAGGGACCAATGCACCTAGAGGAATTTCAAGAAGAGAGCGTTGTGCCGAATCAGGTTGATGATGCCATCAGCCACCAAGCACGCACATATATCCCAATGCAAACATTGCAAGGTTCGATTTCTCCGCCGATCTCACGACACGGCGCCCTTGCAAATGTTCAACTCCCATCGCTTTGCTAGTCGCTTTACAGCCGGCTCCCTGGTTCCTGCGCTCCATGTATTTTTTCTGGGAAAATCTGGGACCCCGGAGGCCGGAGCCCCGTGGTACCACGACACAAGTAATGACCTCGTCGACTCGGTCACGACGCACCTCGGTTGATGGCGTGAGCTCGCGCGTTACTTGCGCGGCGCGCGCGTGGCGCGGTCTTTCGCCGCGAAATACTGCGAAAACTCGGTCAGGCGACTTGGATCCATGCGGGGGTGAAACGTCTTCACTGTTCCCTCAGGGACCTCGGAGGACAGACTTGCGAATGAGTTTCCGTTTGGAGTCGACGGTCTATTTCAGCTCAGGATTTTTCGTCAGCATTGGTGTGACCCATCCAGATAGGACCCAATTTTCGCACACTCGAGTCTCAGTTTCTTTTTCTTTCGTTGGGCCGCGCCAAGTGATGCCGGGGCCGACTGCAAACGTTTCAGGGAAAGATCATGCTATTCTGGTTGTAAGTTTACCCCAGGAGCCTCACCGCCGACCGGTAGCGAGCTGTTAAAGTTCTTCCTGTATTTCGCCGAACGATGATCAACTTGAACTTGTCGCCAAGCCATCGACAGCTCCTAAAATAGAGGTTTCCGGATGGGTACATGTACTTACTGCATTCTGCATACAGTTGCGTTCGCGTGAATACGTCGTCAGGGGATCTTTCTGGTCAAGTTCTGGTCAAACCCAAGTCGAGTCTGAAGTCGTTCAACAAGATTCTTGAGAATCTGTTCATATCAAAGAAGCTCGACGGAGATCCATTGGAACGGGACAATCAATGCTTCTTGTATTATACAGGCGTAAAGAAGTGGTCTGTCGTCAGAAATGCGTTGTCGTACAGAACGAAGAGCGAGGAACGGACAATGGGACACGTAGAGAGCCCAGTATTGCGAATATATATGTCATGAAACGATATTATGTAGACCTACAACCCGTGGCCGGTTCATCTACGAAAAATGTTCAATTTAACGAGAGAGAGGAGTGCGATGATGTATCTTGAGACCCACGCCTTCAGCTGAGCAAACCACGAAACAGGAATGGTGCTGAGGGAAGTGTCTCCTTTCGACAACGTGCTTGCGATGCTGATGGCGTCGCTCGCTTTGGTTATCAGTTGCTTCAGCGACGGCGGCTGGTCTTCTGTTGTCTGGGAACGCTCTTGGAACCACTGGGCGGCACAATGTTAAAATATCGTGGATTACAACGATGAGCGCGATTACCTTGACGAGGAAATGTGCCGAGTCCTTCGGTATCCTTTCCTGCGTGTTGTAATCGACGTACGTGACCCCGAAACGGGTGATATAACCGTCGGCCCTGTTGGAGATTCGGGTGAGTATAGTCTCGGGAACCTCAACAACCGTACCATTCAAAGTTGTCGAGTAGACCTGAAGAAGCGACAATGAGGCGTAGCTCAAGCGTTATAACTCCGACTTACTCCAAGCCAAGTAACACCGGATGTCGACTCCATCCTCGTTGATGGCAGCTTGCAGGGAGTTCGTCACACCGCGGTAGTAATTGACACGGTCGGTGTCTTTAACTGCCACTTCCTTCGGCATGTCGTTCTCATTCTTGACCGCGAATCCGTTTTCTGTGACGCTGAACGGGATGTGAGATCAAAGATAGCCTGTCAGTTCTCAGCATACTATATAGGCAGCCGATATCTCTGCGAGGGTGTCAGCATAGAAGCAGAAAGAACACGGCGTCAGCTTACCTTCCAGAGATAGTTGAGAAGCTAAAATCGAGTTAGTCTATTTTCAACACGTCGGACATTTTCGTACCGCGCGGAAACCTTGAGGGTCTATATCATCCCAGTTTCATTAGACGCGAGAATTGATATGACTGCTCGACACCTACAGTCCTGTAACCATGCGCAGTGTGCTATACGCGATGCATAAGTCTGAGTCGCTTATAGACGGCTTTAGAATGTACCTTGGGTGCCAAGCTGTGTACCGTCAGGTCTTGTGAAGGTGTAGTCCACCAAGCCCTGGAACTCGTCGTCTCCCCCGGCCCCTGCACTGGGAGTCAACAGCCATATCAGTTAGAATTAAATGGTAAGGGCGAACGGCAAAGATTTGTGGTGTAGGTGTTCATCCCATAGAAGTCGGACGACCCTTTAACAATCGCCATCTCGGCGGCAGTGAACTGGGGAAGCCTGTTGCCGAGCATCTGCAACATGTACGGGGGATAGTGCCCGAGGTAGATCGGATCCTAATTACACTGCATTGGTGATGGAACGTTGGCCAGGAATCAACGTACTGCAAACCAGCCTGCAAAAACATCGGAGATTCAAGTCAGCAGGTGACAGGAGATACGTTAGAACCGTTATTACCAATGGCGACGTCCAGGGCGTGTTGCGCCGCTGCTACATCTGGAAAAATTGCCGCCATAAGCTGTACAGTTGAATGCGACGAACGGAAGGCATACTCTCAGGACTATCGTCGTATGGCATTTGCCAGTCGCCATTCAACGTGATGCCGATTTGGCCGCCTTGCTTAGTCTTGAATTCTTCCCGGTAGGCTTTGACAGCATGGGCATGAGACAGGATAACGTTGTGCCCGACGCTAGATAATTTCGGAAAATGTCATGAACATGCGAAATTAATCTGAAGGTGGCGGGAAATAATCGCCGCCTTAAAGTGGAGCTTACATCCAAGGTTCCGTAGAAGAATCGCCTTCTGGTGACCTGCTCCGGTCACTTGATCGCCCTGGGGCGAACACGCCCCTGCCATATCCCAAGATGGAGACACACCAGGGCTCGTTCATCGTCAACCTTGACGTCTGGTCAGCAGATTCCTCAATTGTATTGGGCGCGCGGAGAATACCAGAATTTGACGCGATCACCGAACGCTTCAAAACATACCCTGGCGTATCGCACGTAGTCTTGGACTATTTGATCCTTGTTAAGCCAGCCACCGTACCGGTCGTGGAGACCTTGGGGGAGGTCCCAGTGATAGAGCGTCTAACGCGGACGTTGGGACAAAAACAATCTCCACAGAAGAAGCGTCACTGACCACAAAAGGGATGATACCGTTCGCAAGCAACGCGTCGATGAAATTGGAATAGAACTCGATTCCTTTCGGATTGATAGGGTCGTTCCGGCCGCCCAAGGGAATAATCCGCGACCAGGAGAGGGAGAAGCGATAGGTTCTGACTCCGTATTTTTTCAGGAGCGCTAGGTCGTCTCTCCAGAGCTTGTAGGAGTCTGTGGCATCGTCTCCGCTGCGGCCGTCGAGAGTTTTGCCAGGCAGTCGAGAAAAATCGTCCCAGATAGACTTTCCACGGCCATCGGCATTGGTTGAACCTTCAATTTGGAAACTCGCTGATGACGGGATGAGTCTGGGCTTCCCGTTGATGACATACGCGTCGACGCGGTCGTCGACGCGTGTTTTTTCAAAGCTCACCGGTTGCGAAACCCCACAAAAAGTTGGCAGGCAGTTTGCGAATAGGAGGAGCTGCCATTGTTAGCTGACGCGTTAGCGTGAGGGGATGGTCAAGAGTCGGCAAGGCATCGCCCCAGAAATATCGGTTTGCTCTTAAGGCAACCCAGGTCGGAGAAATGGGGTTCCTGGAGAATCTATCAAGGTTCCGACAATGCTCCGGGTGCGAGCTTGTTGTCGGCGCAACGCCGCCACTCATGTTCTCAGGAAGGCAGGCATGATTGATCCTTTTTGTGGAACCCTACTCCAGTTCCGTCTTGCAGTAACTTCCCGACGGAAGACTGGGCAAGCCCACGCTCGCAGGTCGAGTTTACGCCTGTTATCAGCGGCTCTTCTTCGGTGAAAGGCTCTGACCGGTCCGATTTCCCAATGCGGCCTGATCCTAGTCCTCGGACCTCTGGCATTCCCTCTGTCGACCCTCTGCGTGTTTTTTAATGTGACGGGCTGCCTCATGTGCAATAAGTACGTGTGAGGCCCACCCAATATTCGGCGCTAGAATCCCAAATGTCGGTAAATTAGCTCCCGTCTACAGCAAGTCTACAGCCTGGCGCTTGAACGGCATGTTCTCGGATACGAGTGCCCCACAGATTCAACAGCCTGCAAATTTTCGGAGTCTGTTGGAATGGAATGCCGCAACCCAATTGTTCCCCTTTCCGTTCTATTAACGCCAGACGCAGATAGGTCGGGAATTGAGACCGCGAGAAACGATCCACCACTTCTAGTTAAGGGATCTGGTTCCGCCATTCCAGTGCAGTCGTTTGTAGCAAACGCCGGAGGAGGATGATGATTACCGATTGAAACAGCACCCGGGAATTCCGCCGGCACGTGCATAGAGGTTAATCCTCGCAAAATGTAAAAGACTTTTAAAGACGAACGGCAACGCGGGGCGAAAATAATAGTTGGGCGGGAAACATCGGTCCAGGATTACTATCAGATAGCAGTTCAGTGGCCGCTTTCCAACTCAGACAGAAAGCACATCTTCTGGAAGCAGTGTAATTGAGTCGGGCAAGAGAACCTGTCAAATAATGCTGGAAAATATGGGGTCCATTTGTTCACAACAATTTCTCCGGGTCGAGACTCGTTAGCACCCTCGTCGCTGTAAGATTGAATTCCTTTTTCTGGCCTGAAATTGTCGACTCTTGTACCCGAGGTTTTGCCACTCCTCGCGATTTCTGCATTCCTTGACGTGGTCGCTGGCTTGGGAAGGCAGTGGACGGCGGCCTGCTTGAATCATGAGGGCATAAGTTACATCTTGCGGAGATCTAAACTCTGTGACTGGAGAGTACATTCAGGGTACGCTGATCGTCCGTGCTCAGCTGGAATGATGCACAACATCGACTGTCAATACTTTAAATACGGATACATGGAAGCTGAATAATGGAGGAACACACTTACCTGTCCAATGAAGGGACATGCGGGTACAAGCCGGCGGTGCGGGCGATAACTTGTATTGATGTAAACTTCGATCATGCCAAGTAATAGCGACAGAGAAAAAAGGTCAGCTCGAAAGATAGTTAAGAATGCGCCTCGGTTTGACGCCGGAACCAGGAAGTATTGAATGAGGCTAGAGCCGCTAGACATTGACTGGACCTCCGAGTAAGTGCTTGTCATAAATTGTCGTCCAAACGAATATGGTGGAAAAATATCTTTCGCCTTCCCAGAATAGAAAGTTCGCTCCGATCCGGGTGTGAGGGCTGAGAGCTGAGAGCTGCGCACCGAGCAACGAGCGTTCAACGTTCAACCGTCAATGTTCAACGCTCTGAGAAACCTCAGAAAGTCCGAGATGTAAGCAACGCCAAATAGGAGCTGTGGGGGCCACGTGCCTTTGCGGTCCAAGCGACCTCTTTCTTTGCATCGATGTCGAACCAGCCGAGGCAGACACAGCGGAAAAGGCCAACCTTTGAAGCTGGTAACTTGTTTCATGCATTATTGAACGGACCTAATTCGTGTCTCAGGTGGTGGAAGCCATAGCAGCGAGTGGCCGGACGATTCTAACGATCGTTATCATTCCACCGAGCGTTACGATTCCAGCGAGCGCGGTGAATATCCAAGTTCGCACTCGGATGAGCGATCCCAGACGCGCAGTCAGTCGCGTCCACCTCCCAATGGCCTTCTCATGAACGGCACACACTTTTCGGATGACGTTGTGGACACGGACGCATCTTCGCCTCCGGTACCCTACTGGTCGGCAAAGCGCCATCTCAGTTGCGGAAACCCCACTCCTCCGCCTTCATGGTCGCCGAAATCCATTCCGTGGCGCGGTTCTTCACCCGGGAAACTGAAGACCGCGAATGCTGCGCTCGTATTGTGCCTCAATATCGATGTGGACCCACCAGACGTGGTGAAAACCAATCCGTGTGCTGTCCTGGAGGCGTGGGTCGATCCACATACCATGCCCTCGCAGAAAGCAATGGAGGCGATTGCTGCCAACCTAAAACATCAATTCGAGGGCCTCAGTCTCAAGATCATGTACAAGGCGGTCCAGGATCCGTCATACGACGACCTCTGGCGATCTTGTCAGTCTTTACGCAAACAAGCGAAAGACGACGCTGTCTTGTTCCATTATAATGGGCATGGGGTTCCCAAACCCACAGCTAGCGGAGAGCTGTGGTGTTTTAACAGGAATTATACGCAATACATTCCTGTGTCCCTGCAGGAGGTGCAGACGTGGCTCGGCTCTCCGGGCATTTACATATGGGACTGCTCTGCAGCTGGGCACCTGCTCACCAACTTCAATATTTTTGCTGAACGACGCGATCTCGAGGCGAGATTGATGCATGGAGGTCCAGTGGATGGAACGCAGCCGTTCATGCAGTCGCTCCAGCTCGCTGCATGTGCTGCAAACGAACAGCTCCCCTCGTGTCCCGAACTACCTGCGGATCTCTTCACGTCGTGCCTCACCTCCCCCATCGATATCGCCCTTCGATACTTCATTATGAATCACCAGCTCCCTAATAACATCACCGCCGACATGGTCATGCAACTCCCTGGCGACCTCAAAGACCGTAAAACGCCGCTCGGGGAGTTGAATTGGATCTTTACCGCCGTAACCGACACAATAGCTTGGACGACTTTTTCACGCGAAGTCTTTACCCGGTTATATCGATGTGACCTTCTCATCGCTTCACTCTTCCGCAACTTTCTCCTCGCTGAGCGGATTATGAAGAACTACCATTGCACACCACACACCCATCCTCCACTACCCCCGACCAACACTCACGCGCTTTGGGCAACGTGGGACCTTGCAGTCGATGCTTGCCTGCGACAGCTCCCCGACCTGCTGTACAAGACCCCCGACGGCAATGCTGTTGTTGTCGATTCTCCTGTTGTTCTCGCGTCACGGCCGGGGCGAATTGGGCAGAACCAACCTGCCAAACTCCCCGGTGACAAGGGATACAATTATATCCCAAGCAGATTCTTCGCCGACCAGTTGACAGCCTTCGAGGTGTGGATATCGCGCGGGGGTGCTGCCCTGACGAAGCGGGGTCCGATGTCCCTTCCTCCTTCGGGGGAGCGATATAATGGCGATGGGTCTGCGGAGAGCCTGAATGCGATGTCAGAAACGGAGCCCGTGAAGGAACCTCATCTCGTCCCTCGCAAGCCTCCGGATCAGCTCCCCATTGTCCTCCAGGTTCTCCTATGCCAGCCTCACCGACTGCGGGCCCTTATCCTTCTCTCCCAATTCGTCGATCTCGGTCCATGGGCTGTCCATCTTGTTATGACCATCGGAATCTTCCCGTATATAAGCAAGCTCCTCCAAGCTGCGGGCCCGGACCTCCGTCCGGTCCTGATCTTCATCTGGGCTCGGATCCTTGCTGTCGATCCCTCGGTTCAAGTGGACTTGGTCAACACGAATGGGTACAAATATTTTGCGACCATCCTCGGCGCGCGAGATGAGCCGGCGCTTCCCAACTCGTCGGAGCACAAGGCGATGTGCTCGTTCATCCTTGCGGCCGCGTCGCGAGATTTCACCCCGGGCCAGGACGCCTGCCTCCACGCTCGAGTATTCGACCACTGCTACGAAAAACTTGACGACCCCGATTTTCTTCTCCGACAGTGGAGCGCGCTGTGCATTGCGCAGATCTGGGACGGGAATGACGAGAACAGGGTCTATGGGGTGGACCGCGGGACCCAAGACAAGCTCATACAGCTGCTTTCGGACGATTCGGTGGAGGTGCGCTGTGCGGCGTTGTACGCACTTGGGACGTTCATGGGCGCGAGTGGATCCTCCAGCCCACGGAAACGAGGTGGTGGGGGAACGGGGACGATGCCGCACTTTGAGTCAAAACGAACACACTTCAAAATGGAGGTAGCCGTCGTCACTGGCGCGACCCTCGCCATGAAGGACGACGCAAGCCCCATGTGCCGGAAGGAGATTATCGTCGTTCTGAGCTGCCTCGTAAAGGAGTATCGAGGCTTTTTCGTCGTTTGCGCTTGGCTGTACTGGGAAGAAGATCGCAAGTGGAAGACACCTGGTAGTCACCATGCGAACGACGACGATTCTAACAGTATTACTTCTCAGGCTGTCGCAGATTGGCTGGATCGATTTGAAGAAAATGACCAGCCAGAACAGAGGGTCTATTTGTCTTCGTTTTTCACCATGCTTGTCTTCCTCTTGGATCTTTCAGTGGATCCCTATCACGAAGTCGCCACGAACGCGCAAACAGTCTTGGACTATATCATGGCGCTTCTGCTCGAGTCACCGTTTACGCGCTTGGAATCATCCTCCTTGCACGTTCCTCCCCTGACGCCACCGGAACGGACATCTCGTCCCCGAGTAGGATCCCAAGCATCGACCATGTCCGCCTCCCCGTCCTTTGCAGCGCCTCCGCCCTCCCCTGCCCCACGGCCAGGCATCTCCCGCGCAGATACCATGACCAGTACTATTTCCAACGGTGTCACTAACACCATACGGCGAACATCTTCCTTTGCGAACGCCCTCAAGTCGTTGGCTAATGGTATCGCCTTTCCATCTACGGACGATGCGCACCATCACCCAACACCGGTAGATGTCCCACTGCGGCCAGAATCCGCCAGCTCTCGTCCGCCGTCACCGAATCTCAACTTGGCCCGATATGCGTCGCCGTATTCCGATCCCTCTGGGCAGATCCACCACTCCGGCTCACGCAGCGCGCCACCGTCGCCGCGCCCTTCCTTCGATGCTCCCCATCAACCACCTGCTGACTTTATGGCTTGGAACGTTATCGAGGCGCTCGTGGAAGAAGACATGGAGCGTCTCAGGGCGCGACGTCGCTCTGGTACACGACGCGGCCATCATCATGGAGGATCGGCATCGAGTCCCAGCAGCAGCTTCTCGTCGATGGACTCCAATAGTAGTATCATCCTCGGCTTGGGGACGGGCGTCGGTATGGCAGATGTCCTACCGCTGAAATCCACCTTCTTTGACTGGTGCAGCGAGTACTTTACTGAGCCGCAAATGAGGGTATGTCGATCGTTTTCGTTGGAGACTGAGTAGCTAAACTTGTACAATGCGCTTATAGCAAGCAGAGGCCGACGAACCTGGGAGCATCCAGTTCAATTACCAGCTGTGGCGGCAAACACGGAACGAGAATGTCATTGACGAAACGCAGCAGCACATCGAGATTGCGGGTGCGTGGAACTTTGTGGCCTTTATCGACGATAATGCTTACGTTGAATAGAAACTCGTCGTTGGGATCGGCCTGTTGCAACTCTGCAGGTACCGGGACATCCTCTGACAATGGCATTCCACTCGTTTGATAAGCACCTGTTTGTCGCCAACGAATCTGATGTAGTCAGGTTAGTACTTTACTTACTCTAGTCGATCTCATTCTTATCGTCTTTTTAGCGTCTGGGACTGGTCGCAACGCCGCCGGCTGAGCTCCTTCCACAACGGCAATCCGTCGGGCACAAGCGTGACGTCACTACAGGTCATCAATCAAGATGTGGGCGGGATCATATTAACTGCGTCTTGTAAGTCCTTGCAGCTGGCAAAGCGTTTCCAACTTACACATCCTTCATTAGCGGATGGCGTCCTCCGTCTCTACCGCAACTATGATCCTACTGTAGACCAAGGACCCGTTCAGATGGTCAGCGCGTTCCGTGGCCTTCCTGAACTTGTTCCAGTCCGGCAGGGTGCAGGCGTTGTGATGGACTGGAAGCAGTCTGCCGGCATCCTTCTCGTTGGTGGAGACTCGAGAATCATCAAAGTATGGGATGCTCAAACTGAGACGCCTACACTAGTAAGTGGTTTAGATACCCAAAGAATATTTTGGATCCTCATCGACGGGTCCAGGATTTGGACACCAACTCGGACAGCCCTGTAACTGCTATCGTCTGCGATGTTGGGCCATCCCAAATATTCGCTGCTAGTTTCGCCAATGGGGAAGTGAAGGTCTTTGATCGACGGATGGAGGAAGAAAATTCTGTCGTCAGAAACTACGTGGAACACGAGTCTTGGGTTCAAAACGTTCGGTGTCATCCGATGACAAGCTCCCAGTTCCTCTCGGCAAGGTAGGTGAAAGTTCCTGCTTCTTGGACTCGACCTAATGGTCCCCTAGTCTGGACGGCAAGGTCAAGCTGTGGGATCTCCGTGGTCCTGACACTGCTGCCATGACCTGGGATGCACAACCCAACGGTCTTTCCGCATTTGACTGCCATCCCGCTGCGGGTGTTTATGCAACGTATGTGATCTGACCAATACATATCACCATTTTTCTGACCGCATGGGCAGAACTTCCGCCATCTCCCACAAAACCTGGAAATCCCAACGTATTATGGTGCAGAGCTTGAGGCAGAACCTTATGGTATCTGGCTTCAGCGTGTCTACTGGATTGACTGTCCCGCCGTCGCGTGGCCTGTTGTCCCCATTCATCCCTCGTTCGAGCTCTCTCGTATTCCATCCAACAGAAATGTTGTATGGAGTGGGGGAACCAGATGGCACTGGTCCGTTTTTTCTCTGCTTTGCATGTCATTCCGATACTAACTCCGTACAGTGAGAGTGATGGGTTGCAAGCTTAACTGATCTAATCATACACTTCCATATCTAATATTTGCTTTCTTGAGTAAGTAAACTGTAATGTATGCTCTGCTATCTTGCTGTCAATCTAGGCAATTCATTTCTACTGGGGTTTTCTTGTGGGCCGGAGGACTCTGGGTACGAGTGCGTAGTGAACGGGTACATCTCCGATCAACGGAGAGCTTAAGTGGTAGAAGCCGGCAGCTGCCGACGAGGTGCCAGTTCAAACCCCGCTTTCGCGCCGTAGACTTATGCCTAACTTGCCTTTTCCGTTCTTGTTGAATTTTTTGGAGGAGACACAACAAGTCAGTAGAACAGTGTAGCAAATAGAGTGAAGCAGGTATTGGACTGATTTTTTTCAGTCGAGATCAGCTGTTTGATAGCTCCTGAAGAGTGATGGCCGCCTCGCGCCGCTGTTGCCCGTCATCCTTTGGAGCCATTTTTTTATTTTAAAACAGTGGCCAAGGGTTGAGTGCAAGTTCAAAAGAGCTATCTAGGTCCCAGAAGAGCTTTGCAATTTTTCACCTCAGAGGTAAACATTCCCAAAAGTCAGCATCCGCCATTTATAGATTTGATCGGAGTTGTACCATTCGACTCAACACTGCGCAGAGCAACCCGGAGGGAGACGAGAATGATGACAGGGTAACATATACTACTACTTGATAGTTGACTTGTATCTCAGCTTCCTCTTTTTCTCATTTGGATGCAATTTGCTACGCAGATGTTTCGCCGTCGCGCACCTCATCTTCTTGGAACGATTCGGATCTGCATGTCTTGCGCTCGGCAGATGTTTAGATATGTTCCTCCCATCTTCCCATCAATTTATGTTTTTCGCTGTATCTCGACTGCCGACGCTATATTTCTCTCGACTTTTCTGGGTGCTTGACGCTCAGAAAATTTCCGCTCTTTCATGTGGGCTTGTTTTCAAGGTGTTTCAATCGCGCTCCATAGAAAGACACTGCCAAATGATCCACTCCCGGCTACTCCCGGCCTCGAACTGCCTTCTGCCTAATATGGATCGTGAGACTGGTGACACTGTCACTATGTGATTGTTTTTTTTTTTTTTTTTTTTTTTTTGTGGAGCGTTTGGGTAGCAGGGGACGATGGGCCGCGGCTTTTCATGCTTTGGCGCCCTCCTCAGTGCTGTTTAGCATTGCTGCTTCCATGCACCTCGGACCGACATAGTCGTCCATCCCCCGCCCGCTAGAGGAGGCCTCGGACTTGGAACCCGGCCAGACAATATTCATAACCACCCGAGGAAATGCACTTACGCACTCGTGTCCGGTGTACGCGACACGGCGTGTGGGGCTGCAGCTTCCTTGCTGACTCAAGGGGCTCGGAAGCCCCTATCATCGTCAACTCAGCCGACACCCACCAAAACCCCGGTCTCCCACGTCCAATCTTTGGGGAGATACTCTTCGTCCTTCAGGACCTTTCGCCATGTTCTTTGGACTACACTCTTCTTTATGGATTTCTTCCCATATTTTTTCTCGTTAGTTAGTGCGCAATCTATCTTTAGCCTGCCGTTCATCGTATTAATCCAGCGGTTACGGATTTCACGCTCGGAGTGGGCGTCTGTCTCCCTTATTACACGTTCACATCTCAGTTTCCATATGAGATACGCGGACTCGGATACGAGGATTCTGAATAGACGCGTCGTACCCGCGTCGTGACGTTTGATCGCCGCACAGGACATGACTTGCCCTAATGTGGGTGTCGGTAGGTCTTCCCCTGTTTTAAGCTTCCACAGCTCTTTTGCTAATTCCCAGACTTCCTTCTGGCCTGGTATCTCACACTGTGTCAATATGTGTTGCATCGTCTCAGTCACCTCGCACTTGGCACAGACTGCCCTCTCTTCGAACCCTTCAATCTTATTCCAGTACGCGCCTACTTTGTAACCTCCGTGGATAAGCATCCACAGGAAGTACCGGATGTTTCGGGACACGTCTTTGTGTTTCGTGGACATCCAGATCTTGCTGTCCGCCGGGGGGTCACCCTCTATGTCCGCCACCGCGGCCTTGGCATATGCCATGTTCTTCTTGGTTGTGGGGCGCTGCAACTTCACTTGGTACGACGGTCTCCTCATCTTAATTCCCTTAATTATTCTGTAGGCCTTTGATTGGGTCATTGACATCAGTTTGGCCCCGGGGAGGGTGAGTGCTGGAACGGGTTTCATATCGATTCGGTCGGGCACCGCTCGTGTGCTACCTTCTCCTGCTAGGGCGTCGGCTGCTTCGTTGCCTTCGTCCCCCGCGTGGCCTTTGATCCACGTGAACTCTGTTTTTGCCTTACGCTGGCGCAGGCTCGCTACCGTTTTGCGCAGCAGGTCTCCGTTGGCGGTCAGGAGGTACCCTTCATCCTCATTCTTCCGCAAATTCTTCGTTAGTCCGTCAATGGAGGTCTTGGAGTCGCTCAGTATATGCAGCGGGGCGTCCACCGGGCACGTTTCCACCGCTTCTTTGATCGCGACTAATTCCCCTACGTTGTTAGATTTTCCAATCCCACTAGGTATTCGTAGTGCTGCATTCCTCGGGTCTCCGGGGCCGAAGTACACGCCCGCACCGACTTGTGCTGTGTCCATGCCATTGTTCAGGGCCGAGCCATCGGTGTAGACCGACACCTCTTCCGCAGCTGGGTCTGCGTCGTGCTTTGTCTTCGGTGGCCGCCCGCTCAGGTTTCGGGGGTTGCCTTTTGTGAATACGCGGAAGGTGTCCGCTATCGTCCCGTGTGTCGTTATTCTCGAGTCGAATTCTATTGACTCTGGATCTTCTTTTTCCACGGGGCGTTGCGCCTCCTCGTAATCCTCCGGTTGGTCCTTGAGGGGGTTCCATTTTTCATGAAGGAGGTCCAACATCTCTCTGGCTTTACAGTAGCAGTCGTGCGGGGTTCGGCATCCGGTGGTAATTCTCGTCATCTGGCAAGTTGCGCAGCGGCAACGGTTCCCTCGCTGCCTTTTATGGTTTGGTGCGTCTTTCTTCTTACCTATCTCGGCTGCGTCTCTGACGTACTTCATCTTGTGGTTCCTTCGGAGGCAGTCCGCTGGCCCCTCATCGCTGTTATAGATCCTACGGTCTGCGTACGATTTACGGTGATACCAGATGGGCATCTTATTTTGGATGTCGTGTGACACGGCCATCGCATCCATGTCCAGGCCGTATTTTCGGCCCACTTTCATCATGGTCGCTAGGTCTTTCCCTACTGATTTCTCGGATACTTTCGGTGTCCAGGACTGGAGGTACGTATTCATGCGTAGCCCTTCCGGGATCGATTTGGCATCGTGGCTCACTGCCTTTAAGGACAGGATCTCGTCCGCGGCGAAGCACCAGAGTGGGCGGTTCGGCCCGAAACTCAGGTACGTTTTAAGCCACGTCACCGCTATGGCTTCATTCCTGGTCACTATGTCCAGAAGGTCCTTCCCTCCGTGATCAGCGGGGGCATAGATCATTTCTTTGTTAACAGTTACGCTATTTTTTTCCGCCCACAGGAACTTCCGGATCCGCTTTTCCAGTCTCTGTTCTACTGCCTTTGGCATTCCCTGCACGGTGGCGAGGTATTGGGTCATGCCTCCTACCACCATGAGGAGGATTAGGCGGCGACCTTCCATGGTTGGATGGCCCATTTCCCACCGGTCCAGCGCGTCGTCTATTTTCTCCAGGGTGCGTGTCCACGTGTCCAGCTGTACTACCTTATTGCCGACCCAGGCGCCTAGGGTTCGGATGGGGTCGCCATCTTTGGCTATCTTGATGTTCCCCGGAATTGCCGTTCCATTTATTCCGTTAATGAAGCGATTGGCAAGGACCCGGTCCCGGTGGTCTATGCTCCCGATCGGGATCATTTCTGTTTTGCTAATGTTGAATTTGGCGCCGGCCGCCATGCACCATTCATCCAGTATCTCGCAGAGTGCTCCCCAGTCGTCCCCGGCGTCGAGGTAGACCATGGTGTCATCAGCAAATAAGGTAGCGATTAGCTTCTCTTTTTGATCTTTGAGACTGAGTCCTTTTAAGCCCGATTGTCTCAGGGACTCCGCAAGCGGCTCTATGGCGAGGTCGAAGAGCAGGCATGAGAGGGGGTCACCCTGTCGGACGCCCCTTGTGACTTGGAATGGGTGCTTGCTCCGCTCCCCGTTGACCATGACGTGTGTATACGCATCGCTGTACAGTGCCCGCACTGTCTGAATGAATTCTTCAGGGATTCCATATGCGGCTAATGCTTTCCAGAGGTAATCGTGTTCGATCTTATCGTAGGCCTTCTCTTGGTCGAGGGCTACGATCATTCCATCTGTCTCTGTAGCTTCTGCTAACTCAATAATTCGTTTCGTTAGCCAGATTTGGTCGCGAATTTGCCTCCCCGGGACGAAGCCTGCTTGGTTTGGGTGTATGAGGTCGGGAGCCACCGCAGCTAGCTTGATCGTAAGTGCTTTCGTGAAGACTTTATAGTCCGAGTTTAACAGGGATATTGGCCTGTAGTTCGCTATTTCGGCCTTGTCATTCTTTTTATAGAGCGGGCACATCCAGCTTTTGGAAAATCCGGTCCCGAATACCATTCCGTGCATCTCGATGTCGTTGTATACGGCAAGCATCGCTTCCAGGATGTTGAAGGCAGGCTTCCCTTCCTTCACCGCCGTCTGGTACCGCCCGTCCAGTATCTTCCAGATTTCGTAAGTTATACCGTCTAGCCCGGGGGCTTTCCCGTTAGCTGATCTTCTCAGGGCCAGGCGCACATCTGCCAGCGTTAGCTTTGCTTTAAGCTTCGCGTTCTGCTCGGGTGTTGTTTTCCTCGTGGTGCGTCCCAGAACGTTCTTTATTGCTTCCTCCCTGAGTTCGGGCGGAGTGTCCGCTCTTTCGGACTGCAAGTTTTTGTGGTAGTCCCGCGCGAGGTCGGCCATTCCTTGGGAGTCTTTGATGTACTCAGCGGGGGCGTCTTGCGTTGTCACTTTCCGGAGTCTGTGGATCAGTTCTCGGGGCTTGCTGGGCTTGTTGATCTTCGTCCAGTATGGTCCTATGACTTCGCCTTCAAGCCTATTGCGGATTTGGGCTGAAGATCTAGCGTTCTTATGTCTCCTCTTTTGTACTATAGCCAGTTTCTCCATAATTATTACACTTGATAACTTCCTCTCTTCCTCTGTAATATCGTCGTCCGAGTTAACGGATTCTAATTTTGTCTTGAGCTCGGCGATTTCTTTGTCAATTCTCGGGATCACAACTTTGGCGCGTTCACGTGCTTTCTCCCCAATGTCTTTCTTGAACTTCATCCATAGTCGCTGCGCGTTCTGATCGCCGCTCCGCTCATCTCTGGTCTTCAGCTCTTCCAGGTCGCTCTGGAGCTTCATTCCGGCCTCCTGGATGTATGCTGCTAGTGTCTTGTCACTCATCAAGTGGGCGGGCCATACCCATCTCCCGTGTCCCATGCTCGGGGCGTCTTCGGTCGTGATTTTCATGGACACCATCCGGTGGTCCGTGTCGAGGCCTACAGTTTGAATATCCCACTCGAAGGTGTGTTCGAACACACTCCTCTTGACATATATTCTGTCAATCCGTGACTGGGCTCCTCCTTGAGTCTCGGATTGGTGGTATGTGTACGCCCGTGTTGTAGGGAAGGTGTCCCTCCAGCCATCTATGAGGCCCAGGTACGTCTTCAAGTCGTCTAGTTTGTCTAGTGGCCCATTATTTTCCTGCCGGGCGGGGAGTCGATCGATCGGGTCTTCCGTCATGTTGAAATCCCCGCCCATTACGTCTGGCTTGCGCACATTCGGGTGCGTTTCGAACCAGCTTTTTATTGTGGTCCAGAACGTCGCATTTTCTGCAGGCGCGTTTGGCGCATATATCCCGAGGATGGACAAGGGGGAGCCATCGACGTTTTCCATTTCCGTGAGCATCGCTCTTCCTGCTACTATCTCCCTTGTTCGTACGATTCCGGTTTTGACCATGTTTTTATTCAGTACTATTGCCACTCCTTTTGCATTCGGCGTGAGCGGGTGTTTGGAGAACTCAATGTGCAGTACACGCCCAAAGAGCTTGTCGATCGCGGCTTTTCGCTCATCATCAAGGTGAGCTTCTCCGACTATCATCGCGCCGACTTTATTCTCCCTCATTATTTGCCAGATTTCCCACCATTTGTTGTCAGGATGGTAGACATTCGTGTTGCCATGTCCTCGGATATTCAGCGCTGATATCTTAATAGCAGACTTTGTGTTTTTCTTGGTCCCTCGCCCCCTGACTCTAGCAGCTGGTCCTGGGTATACGCGCGGCGGTGTTTGGGTCCCTTGCTCGGGGGGCGCCTCTCCTAGCGTCACGGGCTCCCCTTGTGTGTTCTGGAGCGGTGTGTCTGCACCTTGTGCTACAGCCTCGGCATGTGCGTTCCGCGCATTCTCGGATCGGACTTGGGACATCAATTCGGCCCATTCTCGGTCGTACCTCGCCTGGCGCTCTTCCTCCGACTCGTACTCGGGAGGGTCTTCAAACATCTCTGCGTTGAGGAAGGGCAGTGCGCCCTGGCCGTCTGGGCCTGCGCTTTCTGCGCGTTGTTCCGGTTCAAGGAACGGACTGTCAGTCCGGGATGCTTCCGATCCCCCCGCATTCTGCGGGTCACTATGTGATTGTCACTGGACCAACCATCGCCATCCTCAAGGGGTCCCGTCGTCCAAGTCGCGTCTTCTTGCGTCGTCGTTGGTGCACCTCAACAACCAAGGTCGCGTCTCACAACCAGCGATGGAGTCTGACTTCAAATCACCTCCAATGCATACGTTCGGTACTTCGAATCGGTCGGAACTATGTGGGTCGGTTTTTTTCTACGCTGCGTCTAATTCAAATCGTCAGTTTCTTTTTTTCCCTTTAGCTATTGCGACCATCCGTCCGTGTCGTTGGATTTTGACTCCTTCCTTTTGGATGACTCCTTATCTCTCCTCTTTGCTGGTTTTCTCTTTGCGGATCCTTTCCAGGACCCTCCTCGGATGATTTTTTTCTTTGGGCTTGAATCCCTGGATACTGTCGGCGTAGTTTTTTGGCATGGAAAGTGCATGGTCCGGGCGAATTGGCTGCTTTTCTTGCCCTAACGGCGCTTTCGGACGGAAGAAGACGTGATGGGTTCTATTTACCGAGCATCCCGTAGGGCGAAGGCACAAATCTGTCCGGATTTCGCGCCGATTTCCCTGGGCGGAGCCGATTCGTAGGATGCTTGCCGGAATTAATTTTGCAAATAAATGAATATACTGGCAAGAAGTCTACCCAAAGTGCGGAGCGCGAATTGTGACAGTGCACGACGTGCCGGCCCACTTGCCTCTCTTTTCTGCGCCGTATTCTTCTTCTGCGATGGCTCCCAGCCAACCGAGGTCATCGGCAAGTTCTCTGTACTTTGGATTTCTCATCCTCCTCACGGCCATGTTATGTAGAACACGAAGAACGCGTCGTTAGCCTCGCAGAGCGCTCAGAACGCGCAGCAGACAGCTGTGGTGCGCATATCCACTGTAAACAGTACCACCTCTCACCCAAGATCTTCCAGCCGACTGCCACCTCACGAAAAAAGGAGAACCTCGGGGTGGACCTAAGACGACCAAAGGTATGCACGCGTTCTCTCTGATCGTCGCGTTTCTTTAAAAGAAACTTCCAGTCCCAAGCCCGCAAACCGTTACGCGAAAAGGATATAGACGAAGAAGAGGATCCCGTACGTCTACCGTGCCTGGCACCATTTTCCGCCTCTAATATTGTTTCTACTCAAGTTGGAGAGTGCCACTCCGGTCGTCGAAGTCTGTCCTAGGTCCTTATTTCTTCCTTCATGCCGTCATTGATTCTCCTTCAAGGATCCACCGCGTGTCTCATCGCCGGATTGGGACTATGAACTCGTAGAAGAAGAAATCCGTTTAAGCGATATGCTCGCGGTAAGGGATTCTATAAATATTTGAGAATGTCCCTTGACTTTAATCTCTCCGATATCCAGCGTCAAACGGGTGAAGCTCGCAATGCCCACCGTCGCGAAGCACGCCGGGAAGCGGCTCGAGCCGATCCCGATGCCGCCAACATCCAACGTCAAGAGAGTGGTCGTGCGCGTGTCACTCTAGTCGCAGAGTTTTGGCTCAGCCAGCTCCGTGCCCGGGCTGTGCTTGATGAGCTCCACATTGGCGCAGGATTGGATCTATTGCAGCATATTGCTGCTGTCCACTTCGAGCTTACCCATCAGCTCCCTATCCCCCCGACGGCACCAGTGTGGAGGGACTTTTCTCCTGGTGTGGTCCAATTCCTCCTCACGGTAGCACGCGCGCCGACCTCCTACGATATTTCCCCGTTCGTCGCCAATGGCACGGTTGTCAAATGCTACCCCGACGACGCGCCCCCACACGACACGGTATATAATTACTTGCGGCGCATCCGCGTCGCGGACCCGAAAAAAGCGCTGCACGCGTACCTTGCAAAATTCCCAGCAACGGCAGCAATTACTATTCTACAGCTCGTTCTTCAGGGTGATGTTTGCGTTGAGCTCCCCGATTTCAAGTCAGCAATGGCCGAGTTGGGTCTCGAGGAAGCGGTGGATGTTTTGATCGAAGAGCTGAAAATTAACAAAGACGTGAAGATCCTCGACGGAGTTCATCGCGGCGTCACCGGCCAGTCCTCATATCCGTACACTGGCATTACCTGGACGGTGCCACCGTACCAGCGGTGCTGGGATGATGTCAAAAAGGAGGCCCCTGTTTTGCTCGTCAATTTTATCAAGGCCAACGGCGTCACGGCCAACAACAAAGATAAACAGTTCCTCGACTGGGAGACGTACCACATCCCGTCGCTCGACACACCGATCCCCAACCCGCTCGCTGCACGGACGCTTCCGGCCGTCAGCCAAAGGGAGAGAATTTTGCGCGCGGTACTCGGGGCTTCATCCCTGAATTCTGCCGAAGGCGGAATTATGCCCATATTTCGGCCCTCTGCAGCAGACGAACAGCTACGCACCACGACCCTTTCCCTTCACAATTTACCGGTCATGTACGAGTTTCCGTTAGGACGACAGCCCGATTTGGAGCTGCAAAAGAGGATACATGCTTTGTTGGACGATGAGGTCCGTTGCATGACGCTGCGCGGCGCCAGCAAGATTGCTCCAAGAGCCTTAAAGGGCGTAAAGTCGGCTGCAGGTGCTGTTCATACCGTCATGGGCAAAGTAGTCAAGCTGCACATAGCGAAAGATATTACAGCGGAAGCTTTTCACGGACGCGTTGGCAGCTACTGGGACTCCACCGCCGGCCAAGGGCCGCAGGAGCACCACCACTTACTCCGTTTATTTCATCCTCCATCGGCACCGAGGCGGGTATCGCTGCATCCGACGCCGCGCTTTACTCGGGCCCGCTGATAGATCTATGGAGAGTAGTCAAAACCCAGGACCAATACTGGCCACATCTCTTCCATACCCTCCGATACCTCGACGCGTATTCCCCTATTCTCATCGTATCACAATCAGCTCCTGTAGCAGCAATGCTGAGATCAGGCGATCTGCGTCGATGCTGGGAGATGCTGGGTCCTGACGTGGATCCTACCGATGTCCACAATCATCTGCCCCAGGACGATCCGAACGGTTACTTTCGATTGAGAGAGGGGGAATTCAATGACATCGTCGGCACTATCAACATTGTGCGTATTGGACCTCTCCCTGCTCAACTTGCTCTGCATATCGGCCACGGCCATTTCGGTCGCTACAAATATCAGCTACAAATTGTCGCACCACTGTATTTCCGCGTGGACTTCCTCGTCACCATCATCCAGGAGACCGTCGTCCAACTCATTTCTGGAAGGCTCCAGGATGGCCCCGACATCGACTGGGATGATGTAGCAGCGGTGAGGCAGTGGTTGAACGAGGTGAAGGCGGACGCTGAAGAACGGTTGAGAAACTGTGGTGTCTTGCAGGCCTTGCAGGCCGCCAAGGATGAGGCCAGGCGGGCCCATCTCGCTGTAACATTTCTAAGACGAATTGCTGGGTCCAAGCAGCGGCACGACGAATGGATCCAAGCCCGAGGCAAACCGTCATCTTATCAAAGAAACAATGGTCTTCAGTCAGCACCATCAGGCCCAGCAAGATCCGACCAGTTGGAGAAGATCCTTGCTGTAGCTCGAGAGTTGGACTCTTTCGATCTGCCCCCAGATCCCGGCCACCTCGCCCCTTGGGCCCATCCAATCCTCTCTCCCTCGTTTGCAGCCTGGTTCTTAGGTTTGCGGGACGGGATCAGCGTCGTATATTCAGCAAACGCGCTGGGACGTTCGTCGGAAGGGTACGAGCGTGCACTCGCGAATCAATCCGCGATTGGCCAATGGAGCCACAACAATCGCCGAATAGTATTCACTGATTTTGCTTCGATCGCCCGCAAAAACTTTTTTTGCTGCGCTTCGAGCAACTGCGAACCCAGGTCCAGTTGTCGTCTCCGACTCGTTGAAGCACTGGCGCAAGGCCACCTGCGATGAGTGCGGTATCACCATCATAGGACAGCATAACCAGTCCTATCACCGATGCATCTCGCCCCACGGGTTCGAAGACAAGATGCTCACCAAAGAGCAGTTTCCGCACATCGACCACATCATTTTTACGCATGACCTGCTCGGCGATGAGGACTTCGTCGCGGAGATAGGCCCTCTAGACGATGTCCTTGTCGAGGCGGCACTTGTGTCGATCCCGGTGCAGACCATCATCGACTCGGCGTGGTTCCTTCCGATGATCGCAGAGGACCTCCGGGAGCAGGATTTCGATGTGGTATCCCACATTCTGATGTCAAATCAAAACATTTTCGTCCCGCCTACGCACCAAGATGACCACAATCTCCAAGTCACGCTTGCCGTTGGCGTCCTTCTAGAGTCACACTCGAGATGCGACCCATCTTTCGAGCTTCTTCGCGCTGCGGATCGCCGAACGTGGGTCAAAACGGAATCGGACAAGCTGCAGACTTGGTACAGGGATCGTAAGTCGCCGCGATGATTACGACGAGGTCTTGGCTCATGCGCTTCTAGCGGAGAGTTCGCTTCATCTGGTTCGTTGCAGAGGACCCGACAAGAACTTTGACCCCCCTTATGTATTTCTCTCGGCCGTCGGCCGGCCCCACCATGCTCCCCCCGGCTTCAAAATACGCGATCACCGTTGCGCAGCCTGCAACAACAGCAAGGCGTGCACAAGCTCGGAATTCCTCGAGGTCAAAACCCTTTTTGACCTTCCGTTTCACTACGCTCGCCAACTCTGGTATAATGAGCGGCTGACGGTGAGCTGGGCGGCGCCCCGAGTGACGAAGACAGCGAAGGCACGGCGTTAGAGACATTGTAGCTTTCTTGTACCTGAACCGCGTGGCTGTTGTCCGACATGTAAACACCTTGACCTTGAGCCTGATGGGCTTGTAAATCTGGCTAAACTTGATTCTCGCTCTCCAAATATATTCAGTCAAGATGGAAAAGAGGTGGAGCGGTGAAGGAATGTTTTTGTATGTTTTTCATATGTTTCCCATCAATTCGTTGTTTTCGCGATATCTCGGCGTCCTGTTTTTCGATTCGCGACTTTTTTGGATCCTTTGTGCTCAGAATCGTTCCCCCTATCATACCCATGCCTTCACAGCACATTCTACCGCTTTCCTGGCTCAGTTGGTTAGAGCGTCAGTCTCATAGAAATATGAGGAATCACTGGATTCTGTAATCTGAAGGTCGTGAGTTCGACCCTCACGGAGAGCAGTCTTTTTGGCGCCCATCAAAACTTTGGCGCTACTGTTTTTCAAAACGACTGTAAAAATGTGATTAGAACACAATTGCCTATAGCCCGAGGAAAATTCCAGAGCATAGAGGCCGGGAGAAAATCAGTTCCGTCTACTTTTGGTGGGTGATCAGTGGGCGACCAAAATGAGGGCCATCAATTATTTTTGGGGTGCCGAACTGCGATGATCCACCACCACATCGCAGCGCTACAGTAGTTTGACTGGGACCTCTTCGTTTGCTTCACACGCGAGTAGCGAATTCACTTCATCTCGAGTGCGTTATGTAGAACACTGTGATGCTTCTTCCATCACACCGAGGGTCTCATCGCACATGCACATGAACCGGGACCTTGGACGAATATAAGGATGGCAGGGAGGTAGCGTTGTGGTGTATGCATCTTCTTTTTGTGCACTAAGGCTTTCTCATCTTCTTTCACAAGTTTTTGGAGGTCAGCCTAACCCAAGCATCTTGGTAGACCCCAATAATATTCACGCCCCCTGCTTCAAGTTTCCTTCTTTATTTTTTAACAATACAACAGCCCGCTTCATTCAGTCTCTCGATAATTCACGGTGCAGAAAGCATGGCAGCTTCAGGGCCTGTTAGACGGTCAGTTTCTTCAGTTTCGCCCGTTCAAAACTCACCGAATCCGACAGACAACTGCTGGATAATTCCACTTTCGAGAGGTGAGTCCGAGTTGTGCAGCGCACATCTGTACTGCACGCTGAACGACGCAAGTGCCCTTGTGCCAACAGGTGGTGCAACACTGATCGAATCGGACTCCCTTTTCACGACTGTGACCACCTCGTCCTTCGTGTCGGAAGGGCAGATCAAGACGACAGTAATTCCTATCACCCTGACCTCCGCAAGTCTGATCCCATACATTCCTTCACAAACCTCAGCTCCAACTCCCAAGTGAGTCTGATTAAATTGACTCGGGAATGTTAATGCCGATATGTATGCTGTTCAGGTCATCGCTCCCTATACTTCCAATTGCTGCAGCTGCCGGTGGCCTCGTTATCATCTTACTGATTGCCCTGGGTGTCTTTTGCCTCCAACGTAGACGGATGTTGGCGGCCCGTCGCACCAAGGTAGACCCCCAACTTGATCTAGAAATTCCACCTGCACCAAGTGCCTCCGGAATCCGCACCTTCAGTCGCCTCACTTTTACCGCCCCATATGTTGTCCCTCAGTCCGATTCCCAGTCGACGGCCGCAGCCAGCACCGTATCACCGTATCAATTGTAGGGAGATGAAGCAGGCTGTTCCCATCTTCACGTGTGGGGACTGCGACCGCTCCGAAGGTTGACGATCCGAGATGTTTCTGCGGGAAACTCATCTACGAGGACTGTATCTACAAGATTTGCGCTGATGTTATGTTTTCCGCCGGACGCATATATCAGGACTTGGACTACAAGGTTTCCCATAAAATGTACATCATCAGGGCACTCTCTGATCATTTAGATGCTTTTAGATGATGCGATGATAGTTTCACACACGCGACTGCATGTATAGAAGTCTGGCTTTCAACGAACTTCCCACTCACCGAAGTTGCAAAGATCCCCAGATTCCGGAGAGGGGTGATGCACATGGAGATCATCCAACACCAGTACATATGGGCCGGGGCCTGCCTCAGTCGGGCGGTGCACCCTGGTTTATATCCTTACATTCGAAAGCTGGACTTTTCGAGCTGCGTTCATCTCCCCGAGTTCCTACGGCGGACACCCTTCGTGCAGTCAAGTCAATATAATGGCCGTGTGAGTCGCGCGAATTTCCTCGTTTCCTGATTCTAACTCCACTAGAACGATCCCCCTTATTTTCTTGTTTTTCACGATATCGATCCAACGTTCGGTCTGCCTGCCACTTGTGGAGGATTCTAGCGCCTACGGTCTTGCCAATGCGACCAGTCAAACGTCGCAGTCGACCAGCGTTATTTTAACCACCCATTTACAACCTATCGCTGCGGATAGCGGAGCCACCGGTTTCCAAACATATCCTGTCCCTTCCGCCGACCCTTATTCCATCATCGTAACGGACACTAGTACTGCGGCGCCTGGAGCGACAGGCACGCAGACTATCAGCGTCGAGTTCACTGTAACGCGTCCTCCAGCAACCTCGGTTGTATCCAATGGAACTTCAACATCGTTGTCTGACACTCCAACGCTTGCTCCAACGACGTTCGATGCTCCCCCAAACGGAAAGTGCGGACATTCTTACCTTCACTGCATTCCCTTCCGTCTAACCGTCCTGTAGCAAATTCACTTTTACCACTACCATCTCGCGGCCGGCTAGCGCGCTACCTTCAACTGTTAGCGCACCAACATCAACTGTTTTCGGGTAAGCATCCAACCAACTCCTGCACATCGTGCTCATCTCACATCAGGAACGATGTACACGTGTCGGATTCAGCGAAGGAGACACTGTCTCCTAGTACAAGCATCTTCACGACGGTTTCATTTTTCGTGTTCACGTCAGCCGGGCATATTCGATCGACCGCAGTTCCAGTAATAAGCACCTCGGTGACCATGGTGCCCGTCCCAACAGTCTTCTCAAGCGGCTACCAAATCCAAGTAAGCGAACGCGTGGAATTGGGTGGAAACTTATACGCTTATTTATTCACTACTAGATCTTCCAGTTTGAGCACGAATGTGAAGGTTGGGGTTGCAGTTGGCGGTATCGCCATTCTCCTTCTGCTCGCTCTCGTCTGCATCATCAGCCGCCGTCGGTATCTCCGGAGTCGAGCCTTCATACGATTAGGAGAGGAACTCTAGCCGCAGTCATCCAAAATACATTGTATTTATTTTGTATCATTATTTCACAAGACACTGCCCACGGATAAGCTCAGCTTCAGTTCCACAGTAAATTCTTCCATTATTCAGTAACGAGCGGTCTATAGGTTTGGCGACTAATATTGAAAACAATGGTGCGGTAACGACGGGCAGATGATAAAGGACGATAGAGTCACGGAGGGCGCAATAAGAATACGTAGTATGCTCGAGCAAGTCCACCGGCCATCACAAACGTTGGAATATGTATAGCAGAACCCAAAAAAGAGCGTGTGTGTCTGCGATGGAACGTAAAACGACGATAAGATAGTAGTTGGTTTGGATATCGAGTTCGGGTGAGGTGCATAGGATTAAGAAAAATGCAATGCATACAGAAATCTTTTAGAGCAAAGGCCAGAAGGAAGGAAGGAAGGAACAGCAAACACAGATCCACCCATGGCTTGGTCATATTGGTTGACGCGGCGAGAGGAAGTGGAATACCTTCTCTGCGTTCTCCTTGTACTTCTTCAGTTTTTTGCTCTTCATCCGATCCGTACCCTCTCGCGGCGACCCAGGCGCCTTGCCGTCCGACAGGACGCCCCCGTTCTCGCCCGACGACGAGCTCTGCGCGCCCATCGACATCGCCGACTCCTTCGACTTGAGCGACGGGGAGACGGGCGCGGTCGACGTCGCAGGCGTCAGGAGGCCACCGCTCGAGGACGACGCGGAGATGGTGGCCGAATTCGTCCGGCTCATGCTCTTCCCCCCGATGCTCGACTTTGACGAATACGACGACGGCGGTGGTGACTTGGGCCGGAGGAACTGCCGCGGGTGTTTCCGGAACGTCAGCCCCGCGCCCGTGCGCCCGCGGCGCTGCGACGGGCTCGGCGAGTCGCCCTCCGCCCCCGACGCACCTTCCGTATCCGTGCGCGAGATCGCCGACACGCTCCGCGGCTGCGATGGCGTCGACGCCTTGCGGAACACGGCGAGGCGGTACCGGTCGACGACACCGCGCGCGAAGAGGCTCGTCCCCTTGGCGCCGTTGCGGTCCTCGCCGTCCGCCGCCTCGACAAAGTCCCAGTCGTCGTCGTCGTCCTCCTCCTCCTTCTCCGTCGCCTCCGCGTCGTCGATGTGCCGGTCCAGCGCGGGCACGCCCGACTTCTCGCGCCGCGGCCGTACGAGGCGCGCGCCCTTTGCCGCTTTGGGCGGCACCTCCGGCGCGGGCACGTCCTTCTCGGGCACGGGTGGCCTCGGCTGCTCCTTGCTCCGCCGTGGCTTGGGCTCTGCGGGTGTTGGCGCCGACACAGGCGCAGGCGCAGACTCCG
Source organism: Mycena latifolia (assembly GCA_029289555.1). Taxonomy (NCBI): domain Eukaryota; kingdom Fungi; phylum Basidiomycota; class Agaricomycetes; order Agaricales; family Mycenaceae; genus Mycena; species Mycena latifolia. Next base: position 14,200 of record JARJLE010000318.1, on the reverse strand, counting down.
GCGTGCGCGCCTCCTCCGTGATGCCGTCCGCGACCGCGACCGCGCCCGCTGCCGGCAGCTCGGGCACGGGCTCCACAGGAACCACAGGGCGCGCCTCGGGGGTCTTCGGCTCCTGCACGTCCGCATCCCCCTCCGCCTCCGCCGTGTCCGCGTCCGCGTCCTCCACCACGGCGCCCTTGGGCGTCTCCGGCTCCAACTCCACATCCAGGTCCTTCAATATATCCCCCTCCTCCTCCTCTTCACTCTCCTCCTCCCCGCTCCCGTCGCTCTCCTCGTCCTCGTCGTCCATGAGCACCGAGTGCCGCCCCTTGAACGAGTACCCGTCAAACACGTCGACCGAGTCGTCCTCAGCCCCGGGCGTGGTGGCGGCGCCCTGCGCCGGGTGGATCGACGAGCTGCGCGACTGCGACGGCGTCGTGTTGCTCTCCTCACCGTCCGTGCGCTCCGCGTCCGTCTGCGGCTCCTGGTCTGTGTCTATAGCCTCGTCGTTCACGTCGTCGAGCACCGGCTCCATGTCCAAGAACGTGTCGTCGAAGTTCTGCGTGTCGCTCGCGTTCGAGGGGTCGATCGGGGGGATGTATGGGGCTGCAGGCAGGTAAACAGGTGAGGTCAGAAAGAGCGAACAAGCGTGAAGGGAAGCGAGGGGACGCACGTATGTAGCGTTTATAATACACATGAGACCAGTCTCTGTTCGCGCGAAGCGCGTCAGTGTCATTACACTAAAGGGACGAAGAAAGCGCACATCATGGAAAAGTAGGGATGCCGTTTTATCCGCGGCTCGCAAATCCTGAGCGCGGGATTCCGTTGAAGAAGCTACAGCACGTCAGCCGGGCATCGCAGCACAAGTGTCGGTGGACGCACCCCGCGAATCAAACTCTTCGTATCTTGATCGATCGCCCTATCATCTGGGAACTGCAGCTCGTCCTGCAGCACCCGGACGTACATGTCCGAGTGGTTGTTCGCCCAGAACGGCGTCTACCACATATGAGTCATAATGCATAACCGGGAGACAGAGAAGCGAACTCACGATCCCGGTCAACATCTCGTACAGCATTGTGCCAAAGCTCCACCAGTCGACCTCGTAGCTGTAGGCGAGGCCCTGGATGACCTCGGGCGCGAGGTACTCGGCGGTCCCGCAGAACGTCGTCGTTGTGTCCGCGGTCTGGCCGACGGGTTGCCCGGGCCACCCCGCGGCAAGCTCACCACCCCTCTCCGCCTTCATCCACGGCGGCGTCGCGGGCACGGTGCTCCCGTTTGCGCTGACGACCGACCCCGTACTCGCGGCCGAATAGAACTCGCCGCGCGAGCCCGACGGCGTCGAGGGCGCGGTGATCGCCGCCGTGCGCCGCGGGAACTCCTTCGAGAGCCCAAAGTCCGTGAGCACGATGTGTCCGTCGCCGCCGATGAGGATGTTCTCGGGCTTGAGGTCGCGGTAGATGACGCCCGCGGCGTGCAGCCCCTCGACGCCCTCGACGATCTCCGCCGCGTAGAAGCGCGCGCGGTCGCGCCCGAGGCGCCCCCAGCGCGCGAGCTGCGTCGCGAGGTCGCCGCCCGGGTGGAAGTCCATGACGAGGAAGAGGTTCTCCTTGTCGTGGAAGCTCCACCACAGTTTGACGACGAACGGGTCCTTGTTCTCCGCGGCCATGCGCTTGAGGACCGCCTGCTCCGTGAGGGTGTGCTGCAGCTCCTGGTGCGCGAGCACATGCCGCTTCGTGATCGCCTTGAGCGCGTACAGGTCCGCGGTCGTCTTGTGCTTGACGAGCAGCACCTTGCCCGCGCAGCCCTTGCCGAGCACGCGCATCATCTCAAAGTCGTCGATCACGACCTTGCGCGTGCTCTTGCGCGGGCCGACCGAGATGGCGCGCAGCTTCTTCTTGGACGCGCGCTTCTTGGGCGCCGTGCCGTGCCCGGTCGTCGACAAGGACGAGTCGTCCGTCTCGCCTGCCTGCGACGACGTCTGCTCCTCCGGGTCGGTCTGCTCGTCCGGGGTGTTCGAGAAGGCGCGCGAGAGCCGCGACGACTTGTCCGGGTCCGCGGACTGCGAGCGCGGTATGCGCGCGCTCTCGGGGACGGGCAGCGTCGCAGCGGCCGAGGACGACGCGGGCGCCGGCGCGGACCCCGACATTTCGGCGACCTCGGCGTCTGTGGGAGGGGCTGGGCTGGGCGCGGGCTCTGCGGGTGCGGGGGTCGGCGGGGGCGGGTCGTCCTCGACGATGCCCTTCTCGACGGCAATGTTCTCCTTTCCGCGCATGCCGCCGCCGGTGTGGGACGCGAGGTCGCTGCGGACGCGCTTGATCGCGCGCTCGACGCGCACGCTCTCGAGATCGTCGGTCCGCACGTGGACAAAGCGCTTCCAAACGCGCGCCTGGCGCATGGCGGGGGTGTTGCTGATGGTGGTGAGGTACGCGGCGACGCTGGTGCTCTTGCCGGACGCGGGGGGCGCGGCGCTTGCAGGTGCAATCCCGTCGCTGGGGCCGAACGAGAGGAACGGGTCGTTGGCCTCAGCCTGCGGAGAAGTGACGGGGGTCGTGGCAGCAGCCATGCCGTTGGGGCGGCGGCCGCCACGATTCGCGTTAGGGGACGCGAGGCGCGAGAGGGTGTTGAGGAAGGTGGACTTGGTCTTGCGCTTGGGCGCGGAGGCGTCGATGGGGAGATCGGGGAGAGCGGCGGTCGGGTAGGCCTCACGGAGCTTGCGGTCGAGATCGACGAGCTCCATGATGGTGCGGGTGAGGGTGAGGTTGTGGGTGGGAGCTAGAGGGCGTTACATGAGTGCTCGATGGGCTAGAAGATGACTGACTCTTTATGTAAAGGCTATAGGAGCGGGGGTCGTCCGGGGTCTCTGCAACGCTGACGCTCCAGGGCCCGTCCTGGGCATTCATCCGGACGGGGGGCCTGCGGTTGGGATTGGCCGGGTCCATGGTGTTGGGGTCGGTGGGGATGTTGTTGTCGACAAAGACAAAGTCCTGGACGGGGGGCCGGTGTGTCCTGAGCTTGCGACGGGGGTCCGTCACGGTGCTGAACTTGGTGCCGCTAGAGATTGGAGGGCTAGCTTGCATGCGGCAACCGAGCACTCGAGGGCATGCACGAAAAGAGTTTGGCCACGAGGTCGTCTGCAGTCCCGCTGCCTCGAGGCAGATCCAGAAAACTCACAAGAAACGGGGCTGGGCCGGGCACACCACGTCGAGGCGCAGAGAAGAGCAGAGTAAAGAGCAGAAGCAGGCGATGTAGCAAAAGGTGGTTGAGGTAAAAGGCAGCAGTATTTGGATAGCACGCGAGCCTATGATTATTTTCCTATTGTGTTTCCTTGTATCTCGCTTGACACGATCCTTCATCTGCCTGCATATCCATTTCAAACGGAGGGTAATCCCCCTCTGGTCGTTGCCAGCGTCCCCGCAATCCATTCCAACCACTAATTCCAATTGCGACGGGAATGAAATGCAGCCGTGACTCGAGCTGAGCGCTGAGCACTCGATGAGCACGGACGCGGAAAGCTACCCCAAAACCCCCAAAAGATCGCCCCTCACTGCCAACAGGCACATGCACGTCCGATACGCTTGCCTCTGCTCGGATTAGGCACGGCGTTCTCGCTGCTCCAAATAACCCCGGGAATGTCCCGCGAATAGCCATCGCGTCACGGTCCCATCCGCGTTGATATCGTCAGTGTGAATTGTACTGTAATCTCCGGAGCGAGGGTTGAGCGAGGGAGTTGGCCGTTGAGCGATGAACAACCAGAGCTTCTGCATGGACCCACTTCAATGTCCGACAAGCGCCCAGACAAGCGCCCACATTCTCAGAGGCCGAGTTTTGGCAGTGACACCGCCTCTCGAAGCTCCGTCCCGACACCCAGGTCTTGAAACGAATCCAGGATCTTCTTACTCGCTTTGGACAACCAACCATCCGGCACACTCGAATTGAATCGGAACCTATACAGCTGCCGGATTCATTTCCGGCTTGTAAGCTCTCACACTCTCTACTATACCTTCAAGCCTGTTAAACGTTCCCCTTGCAGGCCATCCCTCTTCCCCTCGTCTTCAAAACTTGTAAAGAACGGCCATCGACGGCCTTCTTATTAAAAAGACGGAGTTCACTTATTAAATAAAACGTTTTTTCGCTTTCGCACAGCTTTCAGAACCATCCTGCCGTCAGCTCGCGGGAACCTCTGCCGTATACCCCGCAGTCCAGTGTATCCCGAGGCTCTATCGCCGCTGTCCTTCATTCCGTGAATCCGTTCCATACTTGCTGCCTCTAAAAATTCCACCCGCGGTGTCTAAACATTTGGTATGCTCCGCAGTCGATCTGCCCCACAGGACGGGCGGCACATAATCATAACCCCAACCCCGCGCTCGCCTTTCTCCCTGTGCCGGTGACCGTATTCGGTCTCAATTCACAGCAAGCGCGGCTCCGCTTGCCGTACATTGCCGTACCACTCCAAGTTCCTGCCGTACCCTCGCGCAGATTTCAATAGACTCTAAAGTCTCATGGCCATTGGCATCAGCTATTGCATCATTTAATGGATCTCTCGACGCAATGTAATGAATGGACGCCGGCTCCGACGACTCGATGGAAGAAGAAAACAATCCCAGGGGAGGGGGTTTACGGCGCGGCGCGGCGCGTCCGCGTCTACGTCTACCTCGCGCAGCCCCGCGCGCGTGCGTTTCTCCTCGACGACAGGGACGCGGCGTACGGATGACGTGCTCTCCGCCAGCTCGAGCGCGTCGCACCGCCTCTGTCCCGTGCTCTCCCCTTCGCGGCCCCTCGAGGCCCTGAGGTGGACGCGGCGCAGAAGTACGGCAGCGATGCCAGCGCACGAGCACTGCCCAGGCCCACGAACAGAACGCGTCCATCTCAGATCAGGAGGTCGACAAGCACTGATTTCGCCGTTTACGTTTATCCCGCTGATTTGGTCTAGAACGATGTATCTTCTTGTCCATCGCCGTCTGAGGCGAGTCGAGGTGGACAGCTGGCACAGCCGCTAGATCATCATGAATGCCAGTGGGAGAGCAGATTCCGCAGTATGGGTGTGGTGCACCCTGGTGCACCACGGAAGTACATGTGATAAACAACACTACGCGGTGGCGGTGGACGAAGAGCGTCGAGGCGAGAACGGGATGCAGTTCGCGATGATGGTCCGGGGTGCGAAGCGCGTAGCGTATGGACGGACGTGACGGCGTCATATGGCTGGCGGGCCTTTCGTTGTCTGGTCGCTCAACCCGTCTTATTATATCTGAACAATAGATGATTGATAGTCCAAAATTCATGGTGGTCACTCGGAAGACATCCCTGTGAATGCAATATCGACCTTCGTTGGACCTTCGAAGTACTAAAAAAATATTGTAGGACTGAACCGGAGGCCAAGCAGGAATGAAATAAAATGCCAAAAAATGGCTCACTGGGCAATCGCCGACCGCTGAAGCGAATACAATCAATTTTCTCCACCACAGTGAAACCAAAATTAAATCAACCAAAAAGCCTAATGGGGCGGGGATCATGCTGACTGTTAAAGCCCCCTTGCTCCAATAACCCGAAGGTTGGTATTCCCCGTCGGCGCGTGTTGCCATCTGCATGGTCCAGCTCGCAACAGCCAATGTGCCTCCTGAGGGGATCGAACCCTCCACCACTTGGTAACCACCTTGTGCATGCGGGACGTCTCCCACGAAAGTTGGCGAATTAACCGTTGTGCTATGGAGGCACTGAAAAACATGGTTTTGTGTATAATATGTGCTGAGACTACTGGATAACGACCAGGGTGAGTACTGGGAGAGTGGCTGTGTAAATTTCCTTCCAGCGCGGGCGGTCTTCGCGGCACTTTCAAGTTCAATTAAATGTTGAACGACAGCGAAGGACTTGAGCCCACGAATGAACCCGCTTTGTGGGGGTTTCGTTGCTTCCCTGGATGGTTATATAGATCATTTGGCAGTCATTGACCAAAAGTGGCCCGAGATACAATTCTTGCCCTGTGGTCGGCGAGGGCAGTAAATGGTTGTCCTGAATTTACTCCTTTGGGGTCGATATCTCTGATGCCCCGGATGCAGTGATGGATCGACGCGCCGACGCGCCGGCCACGGGCCCGCGGCGCGCTTGGTTGATGCGTGATGTCACGCGATTTTGTCACGCCAGCGCTCACCTCCTCCTTCGTTCCCGCCCGCGCCACCTCCCGCGACATTCGCCAAGCATGCTGACTCGTGGAGTAGAAATTACCATCACCGTCGTCTCTGCTATCCACCAACCTACAACGTCATTCTCTCTTGGGTGCTGCCTAGGACGTGGGACTCCTTGCTTTCCCCGGTGAACGAGATCCGAGAAGGCTTCTGGGTCAAGGGCTGGGGATCTGCAAAATACGCATTTCTCCTCGTCTTTCTGGAGGTCTGCGGCGGATTCGAGAACGGCTGTCCCCTGGGCTTGTACGGGGTGAGCACATCTTATGCCTTCCGTCTGCCTACCTACTCACTCTCGCTTATTTTAAGACCCTGGAGAATTGCTTATTCTCGGAACAAGTCTTTTTCGAGATCCTCAAAAAGCCCTAGCATGGTAGGCAAAAAGCGTCTTCATCTTCCTCGGTTACTGACTCGACAAGATCGTCCCTATGGCCAAACGTGTCTTAATTCCTCTGATACGAGTCGCAATGACAGCTTTTCACGAGTTGTGAGCCGTACGCTTCTACCTTGGTTATCATTTACTGAGCGTGCGACCTATTCGTCCCTCAAAAAAAAGCGAAAGTGTCGAAGGCAAGTGGCCCGAATCATGCAGACGGTTTGTTTATCCACTCGCTTTCGGGCCTTGCTGCAGTCTGACCCGCCCTCCCAGACCTCCTTATTCTGCAGCGCATGCGGGACTTGCAGTTCGTGAATAAACCGCCGAGACGTACGCAATTGGAAAATCTGCGGAAGCACAATGCTAGGATTCTCAGAAGCCTCCTCAACACCATCATCTTCGCCGACGGCGCCAATCGAGGATGTACACGATGAGGAGGAAGCCAGGAGCAAGGAGTCTTTGGGTCCTGTCGTCGACAAGGTCTACCTGACTTCATGTTTCCTTACTGTTCACAATGTAATATTGTTTCGTAGTCCACGAACGCGGCGTTCATGAGTACAGCGGGGGCCGCGTTTGCCTCGATGGATCCCTTCTGGGATGCCTCGTCGCCGCCGGCTGTGGGTGCGGGTGCGGCGGGTTTGGGTGCTGATGTGGGTGTGGGTCTTGCTCTCGCTGTGGGGTCTGTTGGTATGGTTGCTGGTGTTACTGTTAGTGTTGGTGTAGGGGTGAGTGATGGTGTGGGTTCAGGTGCGGGTGCGGACGCGCCCGTCCTCTTCGAAGCGTTCACTCTGAAGGTAGGGAAGAATCCCTTTCACGCTCCATTTTTAACGCTCTCTTGACCCAGCGAAAGCGCCCCCACTCCGACGAGAACCTCCCCGCGGACGATCATCTTTTCCCCAGCGCGACCAACGAACCCGAAGTGACTATGCAGCCAAGGAGCCCCCTCCGCGCAATATAGGCACTCTGATTTCACTGTTCGGGCCGAACTCGCCAGCCGGGTGGAACCTTCCCCCAAGTACGACACTCAACGGCGCTTCTTTCCCTGAACAGTAAGATGAAGGCCCTCCAAGCCCAGACCCGTCTCTAGCTCTCCCTTAATCAGATCCTCAATATTTCACGATCAAGTTGACTCCTGCTTGTTTCCCTCTTTTGGACCGGCTCGGCTACTTTCGGATTTCCGTGCAAGGCGTGGTCTTCGTCAATCTCTCCCCCTCCCCCTCCCGCTCGTTCTCTTTCCTACATTATTTCATATTAGGATCTACACCCTGACGCGTTACCTTATTATTTCCTGACCCATTTACTATCCACAATACGTACGAAATATAGCTATTTGTTGTCTTCGTCTATGAGAGATTAGATTGAACCAGATTGATGTGTTTACCCGTTTGTGTGGTGATGCTTGGGCCTTGCCCTCAGCGCGTCGACGTCACGTGTTTATTCTTTCAATTTGCGCAGTAACTATGACCTGCTCATTCTTGTCCAACGCCTTGTTTTCCAATCCTCTCGTTCCTACCTGCCAGTGCTTCGCACACCCAGGCCCTTGACCCAAGCCCCGGATTAATCTGCATCACGCATCACCATGAACATCAACATCTGTCTGAAGCTCTCTTGACCTCGTACACCATGACGGGAAAGATAGACTGTTACCTGGACTGCGGTGAGTCTCTCGTCGGTGGGGGCCACGCCCGACACTCCTGAACAGCCATATAGCATCCTTCTATAGCTTTCTCGGTTTCGTCTACCTCCTCAAACAGCGAGAAGTCCTTGCTACCCATGACGTTTCCATCGAGTAAATCCCTTGAATATTTCATGACCTCAAGGCGGATCTGACCTTGGTATAGGTTCCATCCCATCTTCCTCGGCGGTGTCAATGTCAGCAGCGGTAACTACCACCCTTCTCTCTCCAATGACTACGAAACCAAGAATCGCATCGCACAGGTAACAAACCGCCGTGGACCGTTCCAGCCAAAGCTGCGTTCGGAAATGCCTTCGAGTCCGTCCGCGCTAAGAACTATCTTGGCGTTCCCGACATCGAGATTCCCCCGCACATTCCGCTCATGACACTCAATGTACGTGGCTCGCTCAGCTCCGACAACTGACCTACATACTAAACCCGCGAAAGACCCAGCGTTCTTTGTGCTACATCAAAGCCACGTTCCCGCAGAGCACCTTCGAGCAAGCCTGGCTCGCGCTCTTCAAGGCCATGTGGATCCCGCCACATGCAAACCCTGCCCTCCCAGACGCTGTCCCGGGCGTTCTTCGCGACACTAAGCTCTTCTCCGACAAGGAGGTGGATGAAATCGTCGCCGCCGCATCGCAGAAGCAGTGGAAGGATTGTCTCCTCGAAAACACCAAGAAGGTAGTCGACCAGGGCGCTTTTGGGGCGCCGTGGATGTGGGTGCGGAATGGACAGGGCAAGGAGGAGCCCTTCTTCGGGAGCGACCGGTGCGTTACGCGCACATCTCCTCCATCCACGAAACTGACTGCATGAAGGTTCCACCACATCTGGGTGTACCTGGGCCTGCCTTGGAAAGATATCGAATTGTTACCGAAGGCCACGGCGAACCTGTAGGGAAGGCCTATCCTTGCATTTTTTCCCCTTTTGCCTGAGTCGTCTACTGGAATTTTTTATGTATTGCAGCTAATTTAAACCCTGCGACACCGATCACTGAATCATGAAGCACACTGGCAAACCTTAGGTCAAGCCGCATGCTGAACACAGGCAAAGCAGCAGCGTCGGTCGCGGGCTTCGGACGTGACATATGTCCCTGGCTGGATTTCTACCACCCTGCAAGCTTAAACGCAGTAAATCCGGTAGTCTCGGCTCGGCGCTATTCCACTATTACTACCAGGACTTCCAAATGCCAGTTTGAGTTTCAGGAGGTGAGCCTTTCGCTCTCAGCGTGCCGCAAATCAAGGGGCCTGTGAAGTTATCAGCGCTTAGACTGTAGATTGATCCACGAGTCGCACACTTGGTGGTTACACAACGGTTCAAGGAGTATCCGAGTGTGAGCCACAGTACGTTGGTTTCCTAGATCCGAACTCTTGATCCCAACCGCTCACTTGGTGAAACCTCTGCATGTAGCGCGGCAAGATCATCAATCGCCCAATGAAGATGGGTGAGAAGAACCGTTTCAACCGTTTCGTGTGAGTGAACAGCATTGTTTAGGCCGTTGCGTATGACATTGGGATAAACCTGTATCATGTTACAGTGTAGGCGTCCCGGACGAGGCTGTTGCCTTGGATATTTTTTGTGGCGTTTATTCCGAGCGATTAGAGATTAATGCTATCTGGGCAGTCTTGCAGCATATATTGACACTGGACTGGGTGTTCCCTAGCGGGATTGCGCTGACTACCTGATAAAAATACCTACCGGGGCAACGGCCATGCTGTCCTCAGTTTGATTCAACTCCCGCGATGCCGTAATGTCATTGAATGGACTCTATAGGATGTACTGGATGTACAGTCGCGGACAAGCAAACGTGACAAGCCATTTTCCAGCTGAACCGTTGATTCTAGAGTTAATCTGAGCTCGGAATCAGACTCAGCGTGAAAAAAGGTGATTTTTTGAGCCCTCTTTGAAATTTTTCCCACGAGGGATAAGGAACGGCCAATATTTGGATGACTTCAACGCAAATTGTGACTGGTAAAGTCGGAGGTCGGGAGGCACCGGGCTGTTAGGGGTGGTAAAAATTGATCCTTAGCACCATCTAACACTGTTGAGATGCTAATCTGTTCCAAGTTGTTGATCCAACGTTGGTTGAACTTTTTTTTTGAGCTTTCCAATCACATGCCCTGATCACATGCACATTAGTCATCGTGATGTGGACAATTTATTTCACCACAATGGCTCGGTGGATTCTTGCACATTAATTGGTATCATGAAGTACTCATTAAAAGCAGTCGATTGCATATTTTTGCGTGATTTTTGCGTGAATTTGGGGGTACGGCCAAAATTTTGGACCCCCCAACTCACTAAATGGCCATTTGCAGGCGGTTGGCTCGTGTAAAAAATCGAAATTGGGTACCGTTCGACACCTCTTGATGAGATCTCTCTATTCCGATGGTTTCCGGGGGTCATAAATGAGGTTGATCTTTTTTGTCATCTTTGCTTGTCCACGACTGTACTTATATTTAACGATGCGATCTACCAGAGAAGGCCGTGGTTCTTCTCCCCTCCGCCTACTTTTCATCCTCCGCCTTTGATAGTGCGGTTCCCAGCTATGCATCCAACGCGATTGCGGTTCGTTAACAGTGCAAATCCTCGGACGTCGGGTCGTAACTCTCAGCCCTCTAGTTGGATTGCTTTCGGGATCTATTTATTCGTCCAGTTTGGCGGTTCAAGGTCGGCTGTGATACCGATGGTGCGCAGATCCGCGCTCGTGGATCTAGGTGAGCAATGTTCGTATACTGGGGACAGGTTCCTATTAATATCTTCCAAAGTGAATCTGAACCTTCCTCGTTAGCGGTCTTGCCAGGCCAAGCAACCGCGGTTTCGGGCTCTCCCGCCGTTTCCCTCGATACCACTACGAAAGGCAACTAACGACGGTCACCGGCCCATCAGTCCCGTCGGTTCCGGTTCGTCCTCCACATATTATTATTGGCCGATCCACGACTTCGTGAGTTAGAAATTTCGACTGAACCCCCGACGTTACTAATTTAACAATTTAGTTCCTCTGTCAACCCAAATATCGTGGGCGCCTCAATTGGTGCTACAATCCTGATCCGGGTCTAGCTCTGGGTTACTGCGTGATGTTGCGCATGCGAACAGCTTCACTGCGTGCCAAGATTTCTGGCCGTAAGCCAGCAAAATCTGCGGACGAAATTAGCAGAATAAAATCTTCGGAGCAAACGGAGACTGTACCCGACACCGGAGTTTCACGCCGCGAATCGCGCCTCCTGGGAACTTTACATCCCCGAGATTCAATCACCCCAGCATGCACTGACGCACTCCACACTATATCGACCGCAACGGTTGTACATCTCCAACCAGGCGAAGAGAGCCCGACAGAAAGAGTTGGAAATTTCTCGCGGACACGCCAGTGTACACCTTGCAGGAGAATCCCCCAAGGACAACGAAAACCCATTCGAGTCAAATCTCGACAGGACCCGCGCCTCCTGGAAGACGTTCTCATCCGAGGATACATTGGCGGCGCCCAGCACGTATCCACGCGACAGCTGTACATCCCCAACCAAGCGGAGCGGGAGGCAATGCCCGCAGTCCTGCGCTCCTCACCCCAGTCTTCACGTGCCAGTAGTGCTGCGTGTCTTCCTGGACATATCAGGATTCCCGGCATTCGGCAGCGGACACAGAACTAGCCAACAGTTCAGAAGTCAGGACAAGTTGGATCGCGCAATCCATCAGATCGAGGCATTGAGCGCTCGGATCTGCGAGCTCGAGAGTCACGGGGGGCCTTCTTGAGCGCTGGGCTGATCGGATGAACTTCCTCCGGGATAGGTAAATACAATTACATTAATTGGTAGCTATAACTTATGATCCTTTTAGCTAACGGGAATTAAATTAAATTGCCAGGAAAACGTCTTTGCGCGAATGAAAACCATTGGAGGACTCGAGCCGAGTCGGAGTCCACATGAGTTCATGTTCAAGTTGCATTCTCTGGTTGAACTTTTATAGTGAAAGTATCGTCTTCACGGAAATTTCTTTTACGACTGTCGTTGTGAAACCGGGCTTCGAGTTTTTCGCTTTCATGTACATAGAATACCAGTAAAGGCGAGTGGTACAAAACTAAACTTAGACCGGAAGTATCCGGCTTGATACGCCATCAATTTTCAAAATCACTCCGATTCTTCACGACAAGCGACAAGACGATGTGGTTCCTCAATTCGAGCGCTTCTCTCGAAGCACCTTTGCTGTTCATTCAAGATGAGCTGCGTGGGTCTCTGACAAGTCTCTAACGCGCCGTGGTCAATCAGACCCTGAAATAACGCGACGCGTCTGCGGCTCGCCCAGATCCCAAGTTTTGGCGCACGCTCTCCTATTTGCAAACTACCATCAAGGGCCGAAGTTAATTTTCGGTATGGGCGCCTATGTGTGTGATTGGCGTCCGTGGTTGCTCCGTGGGCCTCGAGGCTGCTGCCGGCGGATCTTTCCTCTTTGTCTTCACCCATTGCCACTACACCAGGATTTAGAAAATTTCAAACGAACGTCGATGGGCTTGATGGGTTCAAAACATTGGGTGGAAATGAGGACTCCATCTCTTCGCAAAATGCTCTGAATGAAGTGGATCAACGATGGTTCACTTTTGCAACCCGGAGAGCGAGATGGATGGATCTTCTCGGAGACTACGCCGGGGCAGAACTCTTCGTCATCTCGGGTTCGTAAGGAGCGGGCACCCGAATCGACTGACACTGAAAAAGGATATCTAGGTGAATCATTACTTGAACGAGTTTTGGATGACCCTCTTTTGGCGATCGGTCGCGCTGACGGCAAGCTCGACGTTGTTCATGGTCTTCGATATCTAACCGGTTCTCAAAGACCTGAGCTTCCAGCTCTTGCATGCATACTGTATACTCGAAACAACCCTTCTGCAATTCATCAATCGTCGTGCCAATTTTGAAATCGTATTTTGGCAAGGTACGTACTACCAGCCTCAAACTTTGGATTGTCGTCGATAGAAGCTGTACAGCCAATTACCACTCAACAGTGCACACCGGAGCCTCCTCTTTCATCGTTGCATCGCGCCATTTAGCTCGTTCCTTGCTGTTCGAGCATCTTTTGAAGCTTGACATCGCCGTCCATACATTTGAAGACTTGGACGACCCTTCGTGGCTCCGGTTCGAGGCTGATAGAAGACCGATGTTCATCCTGACCAACGATGGGGGGGTGGTGAATCAGGGTGGGTTCCAGTCTCAGCGAACATTGCTGCAAAGGATCTTCTTATTCCATTATCAATCGTGGGATGGCCATCGCACTGTTCAACGGCGCGGAATTCCGTGACTCTAAAGTAAGTCCCTGCATGCAGTCAGCTACCATTTAACCGTCCCGACAGATCATGTCGTTCATATTTCAGGAAGCGTATCAGCGCGACCAACAGCCGCTTTTCGAAAACATCATCCATGCCGTGGGCCAAGCTAAATTCTCCCTCGACGCAGAAATCGCTAGGCATAATCCGGCTTCGTATCACTCCGTTTCTCGACTTTCTGTGGAATTCAGTTCCACACCGGAACACCTCCGCATGATTGAATTTTCTCAACGAGTTATACAACTCGAATCCGACTTCTTGTTGGAACTCCTGTATATATTCCTTTCTCATGCAGCAATCCTTCCGGAGCTGTCGCTGCTCGAGCGCGCTCAGCCTTGTTCATCATTGAGCCGGGACCTCATGATTTTACTTTCCAACCTGTTGCCAGATATTATTCGTGGGGTCACCGCTCCCTTTTGACATCGACGGACGGATTTTTGTAGCTTTGGTGTCAACTGTTATCACGCATCCTGCCCAAGCTTTCCCCGATATTATCGGCCCCACCGCTTATGAAGCGACCCAAGCTGTCTGGGACCATTTATCTCTGCCGACACCCGATTTCACTGCGCTCCGCGCACGATATGCACCCGTTCACGCGACCACGATTTTCGGGGAGACAGCGGCTTCTACTTCAGGCTACAAACTGCTTCCATTTAACCACCAGATTTTCAACTCAGCGTTATTGC
>JARJLE010000317.1:0-64412 GCA_029289555.1 Mycena latifolia | reverse complement strand
ACTTAGCCTTGCTGAGTGGGGTGCTCAGGTACGCTGCCCACGCACACGCTCCCACTTTGTGCCCGGACGCACCCTTACCCTTACCCCGGACCTCGGCGCACTTAACCTTACCTTGAAGTTTGCTGCAACCCTCGCCGTCGCGCGACATACACACATACCTGCATGCATACATGCATACTACTTATCGCTGTCTGCGTTCTTCTGAATCTTCATCTGAATATTCGTCAATCTCCTGATCCGGCGACGGAGTCGCCCGCGGATCCTTCTTCCGTACTCGGACAGGAAGGAGGCGCGCGACGGAGCGTCCGCAGATCCTTCTGCCGTACTCGGATAGGAAGGAGGCACGAGATGACTTCTTCGGATTCGGGCGCAGGGTCAATCAGCATCAGCATGGCGTCAATCAGTATTGAGTACTACAGCAGTAAGTAACACGGAGATGCGCGGTCGCCCGGGACGCTGGCGCAGGGACGTCGTGTCAATAAACCATGAGCCGAGAAATAAACCACGGGCCGGTCCCGCGCGCGACGGAGCGCCCGCAGATCCTTCTTCTGTACTCGGATTGGAAGGTGGGGAGTTTTCGGATTTGAGGCGCGGGGTCATCAGGAATCAATAGAGTAGGACGTCGTGTGCCTCGATTTTGCGAGGAAGAATTAAATTAAACCACACGAGCCAGTCAGACCGATCCCGCGAGCGTCCACGTCCATAAAATAAAATTACACGCCGTACTTCCAGCTGTGACCGATATACAAGGGTAGCCTTACTATGCGTATGAGTATTACTATGTGTATGGGAGTCTGGGAGAAGTAGATAGAAAATACAGTGCAGGTGTGGAAGACCGCGTGGATCCGATGGTTTTAATAGTTGGGTGAATCATGGGGATTGGGTACAGGGCCGAGGCGAGCGGGAGGGGGTCATGCAATGCGATGCGATGCGACTACGGGGCGCTTGCGCTGGGGACCGAGAGCAGCGTGGCGTCTCCGAACTCGGGCGGCGAGCGCTCCGCATCAGGCGTCCTGTCCGCCTCCGCCGCCGTGACGTCCACTAACGGCAGCAGTACTTTCGGTTGCAGCTGCGCGGCCTCGGGGAACGCCTCGCCGTGCTCCGCGTACCAGCGCCGCAGCCACGTCTCCGCGTCCGCGTACTCGCGCCTCACCTCCGCGAGGAGCGCGCCGAGCTGCGCGAGCGCCGCCGTGTCCGCTGCGGGCTGGCCCGTCAAGCTCGGCGCCCGCGTCCGCGCTGGCGAGGCTCGCGTGGCCGACGCCCTCCATGCGCGCACACGACCCCGCGACGCGCACCATGCCGAGCGTCGCGGACGAGCCCATGAGGAAGTGCGCGAGGTCCGCGAGCGCGCGCAGGTCCGTCGCTGCGCTGCAGCGAAATAACCAGCATTCCACGTCAGTAAATGCTAGACGAGAGACGCTTTGGACGCACAGTGCGCTGTCCATGCCCTTGAACGCCGCGGGGGCCTGGGCAAAGTATACTGCGATCATGTCCTTGGAGCACGCGTAGTGGGTGCCGTCGTCATCGAGGTCGAGGATCTGGCGGAACGCGGCGAGGTCGATGTTGCCCTCAGTGTCGGCGTCGGCGCGCCGGGGGGCGGTGAGTGCGGGGGGGGTGCTGGGGCGAACCAGGACCATTGTCGGGGTAGGAGAGAAGGAGTATAAGGCGTGACTTGGCCGCAACTTGACGCAAGTCACTTTAAGTTCTGACACTTGCCTTTAGGAAAACATGCAGGAGTGGAGCAAGAAAGACGAGTTTGTCGGGGGCATTGTAGCGGCGAGACCGTTGCGGACTGCTGTGGGCGCCTGCCGCTTGTCCTGCGAGCTCTAGGCTGGCTACCCGCCGTTTTGTACGACGTCCGCGTCGTCTGGATGACATCATACACGTATACACGGCATCATCATCCCTAAGTTAGATCGCCGGTGGATTGGACAGGATTGGACCGGACTTGGACCAACAAAAGTCGCTACGAATGTCGTGTAGCCTGCAGGGTAGGATGGATATACCTTGGGAGTTCAGATTTTTTTGGGGGGTGGGGGTTCAATTTTTTCCCTGGAACTTACAGTACTGAACTTCGAAAAAAAAAATGGTCCACTTGCCAGCTCATTCTGACGTTCTCGTTCCGATTCGAGTTCAAGTGAATAGCGGCAGCTTTCGTCGCGGTGGTAATATACACCAAAATCTCGATCCGGACCTCGAGAGAATATTAACAAGTCGGAGAAACGTATAGCTGGCACCTACAAAAGGGACGCAGACAATCAACCAGTCATACCAAGCTCAAGAGTTGAAAGAATACAAGGACCTTCGAAGACTCGAACTTCTGCAGGCTTCCACCAGCTTCTACCTACCCTTTGACGTCATGCTGCCTAAAAGATGAATTTACTGCAGGAGAGAGAAAGATTATATGCAGGGGACTGGAGTATGTATGGGTGGAAGATCCTTCGAAAGCGTACAACAGTAAAGACACAGCATGGGGCCAGCGGGCGGGTACAACGCCGCCCATCGCGCGACGGGGGCACGGTCTCCTCGACTTGCACTTTTCGCCAGGGCAGCGGGGGGATCGCGCGCCATCGCGGCGCAGGCGGGCGCGCGCCTCTACGGCGCGTCCTCGAACGCCTCGCCCTTGTCCGCGTACCACTTCTTGAGCCACTTTTCCGCGCACGCGTACTCGGCCTTGACCTCGCCGAGCAGCGCATCGATCTTGGCGAGCGCCTCGCCGGGCGCGAGGTCCGTGCCCGCGTCCTCGTCGCGCAGCTCGCCGTAGTGCTGAATCTTCTCGCACGCGGCCTGCACCTCGGAGATGCCGAGCGCGGCGGACGAGCCCTTGAGGAAGTGGCCGAGCGCCGAGAGCTCGGGGAGCTTCTTGTCCGCGCTGCGGAGCGGGCGGCGCTGAGCACGGGGGCGGGCGCAGCGCAGCGGGCGGGGACGTACAGTGCTTTGTCCATGTCGCCGAACGTCGACGTCGCCTGCGAGAAGTAGGCGGAGACCATCTCCTTGGAGAACTCGTGCGTCCCGTCGTCGTCGAGCTCGAGGATCTGCTTGAAGATGTCCATGTTGATGGGCTGCGGCTGCGATGGTCAGCAGGGGCCGCGGGGGGCGAGGGGACTGACCTCGGCGGCGGCGGATGCAGGCTCGGGGACGGGCTCTGGGACAGGCTCGGCCTTGGCAGCGGGGGTCGGACGAGGGGTGCTCGGGGAGGAGGGCTTGTCGGCGTCGGCGGGGACATCTTTGGGGACGGGGATGGGATCTGGGGCGGACGGGGGGGTGCGATGTGGGGGCGGGTCGTCCGCTGCCATGAGTGTACAACCGTAGTCGGGTAAGTACAAGGTCTGATAATCAGTCTTCAGGTCCCTTCATTTAATTCTAATGACGTCCTCGAGCTCCCTCCGATCACATATCGCTTCTTCCCGCTAAAATCCTCTATTGCGCGCCGTCTAGCTACAGTACACTCGTTCCAGCAAAATTAACGAACAAATGGCGGCACTGTCACCCATTCCAGCGACGACCCAGGCCCAGATAGGCGCGTGCCGACCGAGGAGCATATGGCACGCTATCATCGGGTCCAGTCTGCGCGCCTATACCACTGCCTGTTTCGCAGATCCGCTTGCGCGTCATGGATGACATAGTCCGGTACCTGCCCGGCTTCCGTAACGATCGATAAAAAATAGTTTTGATTCCGGGGAAGAGCTCCGCGCGGAACAAGAAAAATCGGGTACACGGCTTTTGGCATGGTAAGTATCCCACAGCTTGCAGAATTTGCCAAAGCAAGATCCGAGAGAATTGGGATCGAAAAGAGGCTGATGCGGGGACGTTCTTCCAGTCCGTCCAGGACGGTCCATCGTCCATCCAGCCTGTTCATTTCCCTCACCCGTGGCCTGGGCTCCGAATATCTGCTTCGGGTCTGTCCAATTGTCCTCAGTTACAGTACAGCACGCGACTGATACCGATTCGCAGTGAGTTAATCCGGAGTTGATCTGAGTTCATTCGGGGTTGATGAAAAATCTCCGAGGATGCCCCAGGTGACTAATTGGTTGTCGACGTCCATTTGGAGCAATATTATACAGTAATAATGCGGAGCCGGGGGTGTAATGTTGAGTCCCCGGAGGGTACAGCGGAGGCGGAGTGACATCAGCACAAGATGAGAGTTCGCAGGCGGCTTTCCAGAACACAGGGCTGCCGTCGAGCTCAGGGTCGTCCCATGCAAGAAGCCAGGAGTGCAATGGTGAGTCCCCGGAGGGTACAGCGGAATGGGGAGTGATATCAGCACAAGATGAGTTCGCAGGAGGTTTTCAAGAACACCGAGTCCAGACTCCAGACTCCAGACTCCAGACAGGGCCGCCGTCGAGCTCTCAGGGTCGTCCCCAGTGCAAATCATGCAAGAAGCCAGGATTTCAATGTTGAGTCCCCGGAGGGTACAGCAGAGGCGGAGTGATATGAGCAAAAGACGATAGTTCGCAGGAGAAGACCGAGGGCCGCCGTTGAGCTCTCAGGGTCGACCCTAGTGCAAGCCAGTGTAATGTTGAGTCCCCGGAGAGTGCAAGCGCGCGCGTGGACGAGTGGGAAAAGCGTATGGACCGGATGAGAAATCGCAGGAGTTTTGACATGAATATTAGCGCCACATCCGCGCTGGGACACCAGGGCCAGGGCAGTCACCCGGAGGCTAGGTAGGGACTGGCACCCAAAATCGGCCAATTCGCAGGGTAGATGAGACGAAGATCATTAAGAGATCGAACGTCCACTGAACGTTCTTGACCTCGAGCGGGCGACAGGGCCGACAAAAAGCAAACAACAACCACGGATCGGAAGCGCCGATCCCGATTTTTGTTGCAAGTGGAGACGACGGGGATCGTTCTGCTCCAGACTCGAAGACGAAAAGAGTAACAGCTAGATGCTGGGCTCGCTAGCATCAAATTGAGTGATGAACTAGGCAAAGAAACGAAATAGTCCTTCCTGCTCGATTTTGGTTTGAGATCTCGACAGTGGGCTTAGGCAGCCGGATTTTTGGACGGACTTGGTTCAAAAAGGTCCAAGTGAAGTAACCAAGCGTATAATCACCCTCGAGAGACTCTGCCGAAGAGAGGATTGCGAATATCGATAGTTGGAAAGAACTCAACGATACATACGCTAGACGACTGAAAGTGTTGCATTGGCTTAGAAGTGAAGTCCCAGGAATGGACGGCGACGTAGCAAAGCTATCGGGGCCGTCGAGCGTGAGCTTGGGAGCTGTTGAGTAGCCGAATTCGCTGACAAACCCAATGCGTCAGCTGATGCTACGCTCTGTTCTTGACTTTGCCAGTGCCAAGACTTCTGCGGCCCAAGCTCGCTGCTTAGGCAGCAAAATAATTTATTCCTGGAAAACCTCCGTCTTCACCCCATTACTCGTACAGCTGTCATAGCCCTTACAGGACACATACAGTAACAACCGTGAATTCAAATCAAATCAAATCAAAAATGTGTCAGCTGATGCTACTCTCTGTTCTTGACTTTGCCAATGCCAGACTTCTGCGGCCCAAGCTCGCTGCTTAGGCAGCAAAATAATTTATTCCTGGAAAACCTCCGTCTTCTCGATGGACAGGCCGTCCATTTCAGCAGTCCCGGCTCCACTGCAGTCGAATTTTCTGACATTTCTCGAACTCCGACTTCTTTTTACGGCGCGGCGACAGTACGAGCGAGTTATCATCACAGGGTACGGAATACGCGTTGCATGAGGTTCTCAATTACTTCCCTACTGTTTTTTCTTACCTTCACTCAAGTCTGTCGGACGAATGGCATT
Organism: Mycena latifolia; assembly: GCA_029289555.1. Taxonomy (NCBI): domain Eukaryota; kingdom Fungi; phylum Basidiomycota; class Agaricomycetes; order Agaricales; family Mycenaceae; genus Mycena; species Mycena latifolia. Next base: position 58,639 of record JARJLE010000317.1, on the reverse strand, counting down.
CAACTGAACATTTTCGCTGCAGTGGCCCGTCAAAAACTCTGGTTCTTGAAGACATGCTTCGCTCTGCTATGTTTATCTCGAGCTTCTTCGAACCACGACGGCCTAGTCCTGTGGACGCTCCCTCCTTCTCGACGGGCGTCCGGTGACGCGCGCGTCCAGCGTACTTAGCACCGTCGCCCAATCCCTATGTGCCATACCAAAGGCCCGTGATGTATCCGATGATACTCTGCGCCTTCTCTTCTCTTCGCCAGCTTCCGTTCTACTCTCTATAAATGCAGGCGGGAGCGAACATTCCCCTCGCGTTCACCCGCTCAAAACCGCCTAGGCTGCCACCATGCTCGGGACATACTTGATTACTTTGGCCATGGCATGCGCCGCGCCTGCGCGCGCGGCCTTCCCAGACTGCACCAGCGGGCCCCTCGCGAACACCACCGTCTGCAACACGTCCGCGAACCCCATCACCCGCGCCAAGGCGCTCGTCTCGATGTTGACCACGGCCGAGCTGATCAGCAACACAGTCAACATGTCGCCTGGAGTCCCGCGACTGGGCCTCCCGGCGTATAATTGGTGGTCGGAGGCCCTTGTAAGTCGCGCAGCCTGCCAGAACGCGACTGACTAACGCTTTACATCGACAGCACGGCGTGGCTCTGAGCCCCGGCGTGACTTTCGCGGGGTCGGGCAACTTCAGCTTCGCGACGTCGTTCCCGGAGCCGATTCTTATGAGCGCTGCATTCGACGACGAAATGATCAAGGCTGTTGCGACGGTTATTAGCACGGAAGCGAGAGCGTTCAACAATGCTGGACGGTCTGGATTGGACTACTTTACTCCAAACATCAACCGTAAGTTCCCGGACGTGTTTGCTTGCATTTCCCGTCGCTGAATGTCGTCTCAGCCTTCCGCGATCCCCGCTGGGGACGCGGTCAAGAAACACCCGGCGAAGACCCTTTCAGGATTGGCCAATATGTACTTTCTCTCATTGACGGCCTCCAAGGCGGGATCGACCCGCCGCATTTCAAGGTCGCTGCCGACTGCAAGCACTTCGCGGGGTACGACGTCGAGAACTGGATGGGCAACCTGCGCTTCTCGTTCAACGCGATCATCTCGACGCAAGATCTCAGCGAGTTCTACCTCCCGCCGTTCCAGAGCTGCGTGCGCGACGCGAAGGTGGCGTCCGTCATGTGTAGCTACAACGCCGTGAACGGCATACCGTCCTGCGCCGACACGTACCTCCTCCAGACGATTTTGCGCGACTTGTGGGGCTTCGACCAGAACCGATGGGTTACGTCGGATTGCGACGCGATCTCCAACTTTATTGACCACAAATTCGTGGCGGATTTGCCGCACGCTGCTGCCGCCGGTATCAAGGCTGGCACGGACGTCGATTGCGGAACGACTTACAGTCAAAACCTCGGTGCCGCGCTGAACATGTCTTTGGTCAACGTTTCGGACATTTCTGCATCCTTGACTCGGCTATACACATCGCTCGTTCGGTGGGTGTCATTCGCACCGTCCCAGTTTACTTACTGACTTCCCCTCGCACGTAGCCTTGGGTACTTCGACCCCGCAGCCTCGCAGCCCTACCGCCAGCTCGGCTGGGCTGACGTCAACACGCCAAATGCGCAGGCCCTTGCATACCAGATCGCTGTCGAGGGCGTCGTCCTCCTCAAGAACGACGGCACGCTTCCTCTTTCCGCCTCTGTCAAGAAGCTGGCATTCATCGGGCCGTACGCCAATGCCACCACGCAGATGCAAGGGAACTACCAGGGCATCGCGCCGTTCCTCATCAGCCCGTTCGAAGCGGCGCAGACGGCGGGCTTCTCGGCCACGCTCACGCCGGGGACGGCTATCAACTCTACGGCTACAAGTGGATTCGCGGCTGCGATCGCGGCGGCGCAGGCAGCGGATGTGGTCGTGTACGCTGGTGGGATCGACGACAGCATCGAGGCGGAGGCGCATGACCGTAATACGATTACATGGCCGGGCAATCAGCTGGACCTCATCGCACAGTTGGCCGGGCTGGGGAAGCCGCTGGTCGTGATGCAGTTCGGAGGTGGACAGGTCGACGATGTCGCTCTCAAGAACAACACTAAGGCAAGTTGAGGCTTTACATCATATTCTTACAATTCAGCTCACACTATTTGCCAGGTCAATGCTATATTGTGGGGCGGCTATCCAGGGCAGAGCGGCGGCAAGGCAATAATGGACATCGTAGCCGGCAAGGTATCGCCCGCCGGCCGTCTCCCTGTCACGCAGTACCCCGCGGACTACGTCAACGAAGTCCCCATGACCGACATGTCGCTCCGCCCGAGCTCGACCAACCCCGGTCGCACGTACAAGTGGCTCACCTCTGCGCCGACATTCGAGTTCGGTACGGGACTGAGCTTCACGACGTTCAGCCTCAGCTTCGCGCGGTCGACCCCGACGTCATTCAACATTCAGTCGCTCATCGCGTCTGGCAGCTCCTCCGCGCACCTCGACCTCGCACTGTTCGACACATTCTCCGTGTCCGTGCACAACACTGGCAAGGTGACCTCGGACTTTGTGTCCCTCCTGTTTGTCAAGACGACCGCGGGCCCCGCACCGTTCCCGAACAAGGAGCTCATCTCATACGTGCGCACTAAGGGCATCGGTGCGGGGCAGACGGCGACCGCGAGCTTGGCGGTTACGCTGGGCAGCATAGCGCGAGTAGATGCCAACGGGAACGCTTGGTTGTTCCCTGGGGACTACACCCTGCTGCTGGACGTGCCGACGGCGGTAACACACAACTTCCGTTTGACGGGGACCCAGGCGCAGGTCAAAAGTTTGCCGGCGCCTCCGTCGTAAAATAACCTTGTAAATTGAGTGTAACATCGAATTTAAAGAAAATCTCGCCAATTTTTTGAGCTTGGTATCCATTGAGTGGGTGATGTAGTTTCCTATAAGTGCTTGGAAAGAACCTCGGAGTACACTCGAGAGCTCTAGGAATGGTGTTGGTGATTCTATTGGACACTGTCAAAGACAAAGCGGGAGGAGAGTTAAGCTAAATGAACTGCACAGGCAAGCGCCTCTCGAGTGCAGAGGACAAGACGCCGCATCAGAGCAGAGCCGCCAGATGGTCATGCTATTTACTACTCAGAATGTGGAACGCCCACCACTATATAATCCGCCTCTCCCGCAGCTTGGCAATTTGCTCCGCGCTGTATCCCAACTCTTCCATTACCTTCAGGACATCAGATTTATTGTCAGCAGCCAGGATGGCTACACGCACCTCATTTGTGTGCTCAGACAGCCACGGCGGAGGCAGCCGTACCTTCATCTTCTCGCCGTTGTAGGACACTGCGGGCGCCACGAGCTTGATCTTCCCGGAGCGTGGATGCTATAGAGAAAAGAATTATGAGCTGAAAGACCAAGGATATATCCATGTACACACCTCCACCTCGACCGTCACTCCCCGTGCGACGGCCTGTGTCCACGTTAGTATCGTCATTTAGTTGTTAATTTTACACAAACCTGCGGATGCGCGAATGTCTGCTGGATGTTGTTGATTGGGCCAAACGGTACCCTACGGACGTGGTATTAATTTACTGGCGCGTCAAAGCCTCGACTACGCACCCCAGACCAGTGAACTGCGCGAGCCAATGCTCGCGGTCGTGCTGCATGAGGACATCCTCGATAATACGCACGAGCTCCGCGCGGTGCGTCACGCGCGCCTCGTTCGTCGCGAACCGCGGGTCCACCGTGAGCGCAGTGTTACCGAGAATCTTGTCGCACAGGAGCGCGAACTGCTTGTTGTTCCCCGCGCCAATCATCAGGAAGCCGTCGCGGCAGGGGAAGACCTGGTACGGCACGACAGACGGGTGGGCGGTACCGTGCCGCGACGCCTCCGCGCCTGCAATGAGGTAGTTCGACGCGATGTTCGCAAGGCCCGCGATCTGCGCGGCGTCAGGGCGCGCTGCTTGTAGGATACTGAGGTGCTGGGATGGCCCACCTGCGTCTCGAAGAGGTTGCAGTCGATCCAGACGCCCTCGCCCGTCTGCTGGCGCGAGAGGAGCGCGGCCATAACGGCGCCGTGTGCGTATAAGCCCGTCGCGATGTCCGTCGCCGCGACGCCCACCTTCGCCGGCGGGCGATCAGGCTCGCCGGTACTGTGCGGAGCTTGTACTCAGTGGGATGTGGTCTGGAGTGGAAAGAAAGCGCACATGTGCATCAAGCCGGCCTCCGCCTCGACGATAACATCGTAGCCCGCCGCCGTGCGGTACGGGCCTGTCTGCCCATATCCTGGAGCGCGTTGAATGGATGTCAGAGAAAAGGCAGAGAGAGATATATACCGGTGATGGACGCGTAGATGAGGCGCGGGTTGATTTTCCGGCAGTCCTCCCAGCCCAGGCCCATGCTCGCGAGCTTGCCGGAGATAAAATTCTCTACGAGGACATCCGAGCGGGCGACGAGCTTGCGTAGGATCTCGAGTCCGTCGGGCGTCTTGAAGTCAACCTGGACGGCGTGAGCGCGCACCGGCAGCGGGCGGATGGGACTCACAGTTATTGAGCGCTTGTTGCGGTTCACTGCGAGAAAGTACGCGGATTCTGGAGGGAGGTGGGCGGATTCCGGGGGTGCGGAGGCGAGGGTGGGTGCGGAGGGCGGGTTCCAGGTTCCTAGAGCGATGCTAGTTATGCGCACACGATTATTTGTTACATGAGACAGAGGTTTTACGGGTATCGTCGCCGCGCGAGACTTCCTCGACCTTGACGACGTCGGCGCCGAGATCAGCGAGCAGCATTGTTGCCGTCGGGCCTGCAAGCACGCGCGAGAGGTCGAGGATGCGGATACCCTTCAGCGGGGGCGCGATTCCAGTTGGTGGACGCGCATCGTAGGTCTGGTAGCGGCGAAGATGGGTCAGGATGCCGCCCCGGTTGCGGAGGTGGATGGTGCGCAACATGGGGCGCGATTCGGATACAAGACAAGCATCACTAGGTGAACGGAATAAAGACAATGCAACGGGCCGACGTATCGCAAGATTCCCATTGTGAAGTGCTACCATACGTACTGACAGGGGGAGACTCGGGCTACGAAAGTTTACCAGAACTAACCTGAACGCGGCCGTAGGGACAGTGGAAGGTCTACTTTGGTTTGAAGTCATGTTGGGGAGGAATGACTGCGGTACAACTTAGCGCAATGTCAAGTCGCAAATCTAGTCGCGTCGAAGGAGAGAAGTATTGGGTAATAGGACAATGCGTTCGTCCACGCATGACGCTAATACATAGGTTCAGTGCGTCGACACAGGATCGTTGGGTAGCAGCTCGTACAGAAGCGACATTCCAGCATCCAGAAGTTATCGCCACTCCTCACGCTAATCATCGTCTTTCTGGGGCGGAGGCCCGCACGGCTGGAGCATCCGCTGGAAACCATTTAGTCTGGACAGTCAAAATCATAACGTATGAGCTGACCTCCGTCATCTCAAACTTTATGCGGCCCAGTGACTCGCCGTCCGCGATGGCCAGGAATGAGGTGAGCGTAGGGTGCCCGACAATCGATGCGAGTGTATCCCGGTGCTGGTGCGTCACCCAGTCGCTGAGTGCGTCAGGAACCACTGCGTTGGTTTGAGAGTTGTGAGGATGCTTACTACTTCGACAAGTCAGCGTGTCCTGCAAAAGTGCGTCTTCAGCGACGAATTTCAGAGAAGACTACAATAATACGCACCAGTGCCGGTGTACCTGGCATGCACTGAGGAACGGGATGAAATAAGTCGTCGTGTCAAAAGTGGCAAGAATCCACGCACGGTGCTCGAGCTGCGTGTTTGCGGTATACCTGAGCTCTGACGCCTGACATTCAAAGGTCAGCGACCGTCAGCAAGGCAGCCACCGACAAGTAGGCGGACGCACCATGACGGGCAGGAGCAAAGCGGTTAGTTATTTGATGCTGTTGTCGCGACCAATCACGTTTTGTTTTCAACTCTTGGTTCAACTTCCCTCGGGGCGCCTAGTCGAGCGTCTGCCTCTTTGTTGTCGCTATCATTCTTCTGGGTGCATCTTGGAGGCAACAACCAAGTCAGATATGCATATTCCGAGTTCCACAGCGGCGGCATCGGATCGAAGTCAACCGAGTCGCCGTCGAGTCGCCGCTAATCGCCGTCGCCGAGTTCTACATAAATATCTCGGGTCGTGGGCGTTTTCTCAAAAGATCATAACATGGCCCTTCCCCCGATACTATGCCCACAAGCTGTCAACAGCAAGACTTTCGCCCCTCCCCCAGACACATCTCTTACCGTTCCTGAAATATGTGATTGGCACTACAAGCACAGCGTGACCCATCTGCTAGTATTATATGTACACGTCGACGACACAGCCAGCGAAGTCACCAATGTTTCCTGGCGCACTGCGGTTCAAGGAATTTACCGCATCTCCCATTCCGTGATCCAAAGCGTCAAAGCCTCCAAGATTTCTGGGGCACGCCCCACGATTGCATTGTGCTCAACCTCTGGTAGGAATCTTTATCCGAACTTCTAGAGCATGTCTTAACCAATCTTAGATCCTTTTACATATTTGCTCTCTATCGTTGGAATCATGCGGGCAGGGTATCCTGTCTTCCTGATATCTCCCTGGGTGTCGCCAGACGCATTGAAGCATCTCATTCGCATTAGCGGTGTTCCTTTGATCTTAACGAACGCAGACGATCCCGTTTTGCATTCAAAACTGCTTTCCGCCGTGGACAACATTCCCGACGTTCATATATCTTCTCATCTTCCTTGGTCCCAAATCTTCTCGAATGAAAATGCAGTCGAAGATGGTCCGGATATCCCCGAATACGACTTGGTATCGACTTGCATCATCCTACATTCTTCCGGTGGGTGCAATTCTCTATGTTCTTATTCGTCACGACTTACGAGCTGTTTTTCAAGGCTCCACGACATTGCCTAGGTTGAACGTATGGTCCCACAAAATGGTGGCGACTGCTCTCTGGCAACCCTGTGAGTATCACGCATTTCAACTTTCGAAGACCACAACCAAACTGAGCTCGGCCAGGGTATGGAGAGCGGGATATTTGCGGCGAAATTATGTCTGCAGCATCGGTTCCTATGTCCGGTGCTGCTGGCGTAATGTTAGCCCTCTTTCCGGTACACAGCATTCCTTCTAATATCTTTCTTTCATCCACATATCTAACACCCTCTACTAGGCGTCATCCGGCTTAATTATCTCTGGCCTGAAGCCTCAATCGCCTCCGAATCGACCAAACCCGGCTAACGTATGGAAGGCAATCGTTGCCACAAAATCAACCTACGGGTTCATTTTGCATCCATTCATCTATGTAAGGCCTGCATATGTTTTGTTCGAACTTTTTTTTTTTGAACCAAGATCACGTGCCAGATGTTCAGTGAAGATCCCGAGAAACGCAAGGTTTTGGCTCAGTTGAAAGGAGTTGTACGCAGCTTGCTCATCATATCCGGTATTTAATTGACTGTTTGGGCAGGTTTTCGGTGGCGGGCCTCTCAGAAAGCCAATTGGGGATCAACTGGCGCTTGACGGCGCTAATGTGCTGTGTTTCTTTGGGTCGTGCGTCGCTTCTTGCACTGTCTCCCCTGGTTATTTGTACTCGATTACACCGTTTTCTAGGTCCGAGGGAGGGCTGATGAACAAGGTATTCACTGGTATGTAAGCCTCCAGAGTCGAGTGTTACTCGTCAGCATCGATTCGACAGAAAATCGCGGAGAAGATTGGGAGTTCTTCTCCTTCTACCCCCTCGTCGATCCCGGATTTATCCCACAGGAAAACAGCGATCTATTCGAGCTCGTTGTAAAAGCAAGTCGCACTTCATATCAAATGACGCATACTAACTTTTCGTTCAATTGAAGACAGGTCCTTTCCACAGGCCCACCCAGACGAACACTGTGCTTGAAGATGTCGCGGCCTCATCCAAAAAAGCCTGGTTTCTGGAAGTACGTATGTCGAATGGACGATCAAGAAACTCTTTCCATTGGCGTAAAGGTAAGATCTCGGAATTCTACCGCACTGCAGTTCTGTGAAACAACTCCAAAGATAAATGCAGTCGCCTTCGGTGCTTAAGCCTCGCGAACGAACCGTTACACCAACTGATGAAACTGCTGCAGAAGCCATTCTTGCATCGGATCCGTTAATTCGGGGGGCCGTGATCTTTAGTCAGGGCCCGACTTTCGGAGTCATCGTCGATCCAGTCCCAGAATACGCGTCAAAGTCTGACCTGTCTGTTCCAAAAGAGAAAACTACACTGAAGTCTCTTATTTGGTGAATTCTCTTTCGCCGATATAGGCTCCATGCTCCTAACTAATCATTTAAAGGTCGACTGTTGAGCGCTTCAACCAGGCGGTTCCAGATCTCGCGAGACTCAATAAAGACGTAAGACCTGGAATCCCTTGTGCCAAGCAGCGTGATAATTGATTCATACCATGTTATAGATAATTTTGTTTTCTGCTCCGGAGAAGCCGTTTATATACGGCGAGAAAGGCCTACCTCGTCGGAAGGAGGCCATACGTACGTATATTACCGAGATCGAGGCGTCCGTAGGCCCCTGGTCGATACACTGAGAAACAGAGAGTGTTTGAAACTTCGCCAGCTAGTAACTATCGGTTGCAATTGGACCCTGTTTTAGATCGGTGATCACTCTAGATTCCTGTGAGATCTTGTAGAAGGTTACCGTGGGAGAGACGACGAGCGGCGCTTTGAGGAGTTGAGGCACCGGCTCATCAGGACCCAGATCGGATGCAAGGCCTTGCAGCGTACTTGACGTTTTGCCGATATCAGTCCGGGATCGCTTTGCAGACCTAAAAGCGTCACCGCATTCCCACTTTAAACGATAATTATATCCAGGGAACATACCACCCGGCGTTCCACCTGGATGCTGGTTAACATGTCCTCTAGTGGGACAATTTCAGAGAAGGAATTTCCATCGTTGTTTTCAGTAAAAATATGTACATACGGTACTGGGTCCGGCTCACAAGAATAAAGGGATATCACAACGTTGAAGATGCTCCATCAAACTCTAGCAGATGCAACTAGATGCCGCCATAGTGAACTCGGTAGAGTGAATTGCCTCCAACTTCCATCTGACAAGTAAAGGTACCATTCCACGTTGCTGACTTTCTCGGCCATTGCGGCGGTCATTTGAACAGGGTTGAATTGCCAAGCGCTGAGAGCGGTTGCCGCAAAGGAACTGACCAGATCAGCCATATGCGGTCGTGCAATGAGAATATCAAATTTAATAAATGAGTTGGACGTCTGACAAGTGTTCATTTCTGGGAGAATCAAGTCGACCAGAAGCTTGCAGTAGTCTCCGAGGCAGCCTTTCAAAGATTTGTCAAGATGCGAAGAGCCAGGTCTCACCATTCAAGATAGATCACAGGACGAGTAGGGCTGCCTGTTTATTCGGCTGGTTGGTGAAAAAATCGTGCTATTTGGGTAAACTGTTAAAGACAGCTCAAAAGCACAGTTGGACTCACCGGTGAAAAGAACAATTGCATCGGATACCACCTGCTTTACAACAAAAACGCACACATACGCGAAGAGTATAGATGGCATACATCTGTATAGGCCCATGCCGATGCAAGAATATCAGAAATATCAGCGACGTCGACTGATGGCACGGACCAGTGTAATATGAGCTGGGTTTACTGTAAGTAGAGGTCGTCGAGTTGCGGAAAGGGTTGGCTCAGAGTACTGCATCTTTGGTCCATGGTTTTGGCACAGTCAAGGAGCAATTGAGCTAGTTGGACAATGCCTGAAGCCAACTTGAAGTTGAGTCGTTGCGACATTTTCAAGTTGATCCGAGGGATGTTGGAGATGCGGCCTGTGACATAACATACTGTGACATGCTTCTTGTTCCTCAACTTTCCGTTGACTTTCCGAGCATTCGACTCGGATCTCCCCATGTCATGTCCTGCAGGTGATTCCGGGCTATCTTTAGGCGAAATTCCACGATGAAGGTACGATCCCAACTTTGACCGTCTGTCTTCATGTCTTCCACGGGCACTGACGACTTGGCGACCGCTGAACTGGGGCGAAATGAAGAGAAGAAATACTACAGGAGCCTTTCTTTCTGGCTAGTGATCCTGGGACTTAACATTTCGTCGTTCCTAGCCCTGTTGGAAGGGGTAAGTGCATTGTAAGGTGGGCTGCCTTAGTCTGACCTGGCACAGACTATCATATCCAATGCGCTTCCCACAATCGTTAACAGCCTCCACGGAGCAGACTACGTTTGGGTGGGGTCAGCTTACAGCCTCTCGGCCGCGACATTCATGCCATCTACCGGTGTTCTAGCTCAGGTAGGCGAATTTATACCCCTCCAGTTCATCGAACGCTCAGCCCAGCGAAGACGTTCGGCCGCAAAGCCGTACTGATCTCGTCTCTCGCAATTTTCTCTCTTGGTTGTGCTCTCTGCGGCGCCGCTCAAACAATGGCGATGCTCATAGGTGGCCGAGGTTGGACATTGATGATCGTTCGATCCTATGGACTTCTTATCCAATTTTCTAGTCGTCCAAGGAATGGGTGGCGCTGGAATACTCAGTACATGTACGATCATCATTTCGGACATTGTACCGCTCAGCGACAGAGGGGTTTTCAATGGTATAATACAATTGTTCGTATTTTTCGCCCACCCGACATCATCTTCCTGACCCCCGTAGGACATGGTGCTTGGCAAGCGCTATAGGCCCCGTCATTGGTGGTACATTAGCAGAGGAAGGAGAATGGCGCTGGATATTTTGCATGTTTTATTTCTTTATTCCACCGGATCCGCCTATCTAACGATAGCTTTCGCTCAGACCTCAATCTTCCAATTGCACCTGTTTCTGGTCTCCTTGTCATCGCGTTTCTGAACCTCAAAGTTCCACGTCGAACATGGTATGAGTGTTGGCAGCAATTTGATGGGCTGTGAGTTTGATACATTCTACCTCAACCTCGACCAATCCAAAACTCGGTCTTCATTTGTAGGGGCAACTTTCTTGTGATCTCGGGATCGTCGGTTCTTGCCATTGGATTAACATGGGGCGGGAGTGCCAAATTTTCCTGGAGTTCAGTCTCGGTGATTGCACCCTTGTGTATCGGTGGTGCCACGCTAGTGGTCTTTATGCTCTACGAATATCGCTGGAGTCCATCCCCTATGGTGAGAAATGACCGAAAATATACTGCAAAGTGTGAATTTCATCTCCGGACAGGTGCCTGTCAAACTGATGCTCAACCGCACAACATTAAGCGGGTAGAATATTCGTCCTTGTGTTGCAACATGGCATTGAGCTTTCGACTACAGATATCTTCAAGTCATGATTTATCCAATACCGTTTCTTTCCCTTGTTTGTCAGGCAACAATCTGTGTGACTTCAGGAGAAACTAACAATCGTGTGTAGACTATCTTCCCGTCTATCTTCAAGCCTGCAAAGGACTATCTCCCATTCGATCCGGTGTGGTTCTTTTTGGCTTGGCCTTCTCTACGCCACCAGTAGCAATCCTCTCCGGGATCATCATAACTATCACGAAACGGTACAGGGCGCAGCTGTGGTTGGGATGGGTTATAAGTGTTGTCGGGTTGGTTCTTATGGGAACAACACACTCGGATACATCCCTCCGGACTTTCATCGGCTTCGAAATTCTTGTCGGCGCAGGATTCGGCATTATCTTCTCATCCACATACTTCCCTGTGTTAGCGCCGCTCCCGATAACATCTGCGGCCCAGGCACTCGCATTTTACACCTTCCTGCGACAATTCTTCCAGGTACGTCGTGAACATAGTGACTTTGTACCCAGCCTAAACGTTGTATAGATCTGGGGTATCACTGTTGGGGGAGTTATTCTGCAGAACACCCTTCCCAAACATCTTCCACAGGCGGTGCTTTCAGCATTGCCATCGAACACTGATGTGTTAACCTTGGTGCCCCTGCTCCGCAAGCTGTCGCAGCCTGATTTGGATTTAACTAGGGCCGCGTTTGCTGAGAGTCTGGATAAAGTTTGGCAAATTATGGCTGGGATCTCCGGTGCTGGTCTTCTGGTATCCTTCTTGATGGCTTCTCATCCCCTTCACACGACAACCGACAAGGATTGGGGAATGAAAGAAAAGGAGGGGCAAGAAGTCAAGACGGGCTAGTGACATATCGAACACCTTGTTTACCTCCCTGATGTATGATTGGTTGATTTTGAATAAAGGTCTATTTTTGGCTGCTGGTAGAGGTTGAGAAAGATCGCGGGTCTGCAATAAGGCTAGTAAAAATATTGAATACATTTATGTGATCGATTAGTGGACGATTTTCTAAAATAGAAGTCTATTCGGGAGGAGGAGGAGGAGTATATTACTGCGGAGGTCCCAATAAGGAACAAGCAGGCGCTGTACCTACGTACACAGCGTCCAATATGTACGCTACAGCCATCAACGGCCAGATCGCTGTTACCGAGAGCTAGTAGATGTGTGATCGATTGGTTGACGATTTTTAATAGAAGTCTATTGGGGCTCTGTGCGGATCTTTCAGCGCCTCTATTATACCACTATTCTGATTCCATCTTGGATTCAGGTTGGATATCATGCCTCCTGGCAACAATGATACTTCAACATTTCGAGTTCAGAAATGAGACCACGCCAGATTGATTTTATCCTGAGGAGTTTGCCGGCTTCTATATAAATATCTGGTGTAGCCTCAGGTGTGTTCTCGAACCTCACAAGATGGCCCTGCCCCCCATACTATGCCCACAAGCTGCCAACAGCAAGACCTTCACACCTCCCCCAGACACATCTCTTACCGTTTCAGAAATATGCGATTGGCACTACGAACACAGTGGAGACCATCCACTATATGTATACGTCGACGATGCAACGAATGAAATCACCAGTGTTTCCTGGCACACTGCGGTTCAAGGAATCTACCGCATCGCACATTCCGTGATCGAGAGCGTCAAAGCGTCGAGGATTTCTGTGAAGCGCCCAGCGATTGGATTGTGCTCAACATCTGGTAGGAATCTGGTTATATTTTTTTCGGCGGCTCGGACTAACACGAGAGTTTGTAGATCCTTTCACTTACTTGCTCTCCATCCTTGGAATCATGCGGGCAGGGTATCCCTTCTTCTTGGTGTCTCCTTGGGTGTCACCAGAAGCAATGAAGCATCTCATTTGTAGCAGCGGCGTCCCTTTGATCCTTACGAACGCTGACGATCCCGATTTGCGTTCAAAACTGTTTTCCGTTCTGGACGACATTCCAGATGTTCATTTATCTTCTCACCTTCCTTGGTCCCACATTGTGTCCAATGAAATCAGAATCGAGGATGGTCCGAGTGTCCCCAACGATGACTTGGAATCGACTTGCTTCATCCTGCATTCTTCCGGTGGATCCAGTTCCCTTATTATGTTCTTATTCGTCGTGACTCACCAGCGACTGTTTCAAGGGTCAACAACGTTGCCCAGGTTGAATGTATGGTCCAACAAAATGGTGGCGGCGTGTCTCTGGCAACCCTGTGACTATCACGCGTTCGAATTTTCTAAACTAAACTGACCTCGGCCAGGGTACGGAGAGCGGGATATTTGCGGCGAAATTATATCTGCGGCATCGGTTCCCATGTCCGGCGTTACTAGTGTAATGTTAGCCTTCTTTCCGGTACCATTCTAGTGTCTTTCTTTGAACTGCGCATTCAACCCAGTCTAGGCATCAGCTGGTGTAATTATATCCGGCCTGAAGCCTCAATCACCGCACAAAAAACCAAACCCGGCGAATGCGTGGAATGCAATTGTTGCCACGAAATCCACATACGCGTTGATATTGCACTCGTTCCTCTACGTAAGGCTTGTCATATATTCTTCAATTTCTTGCGGCAATATTTTTTGAACCAAGATCACGTGACAGATGTTCAGTGAAGATCCCGAGAAACGCAAGGTTCTGGCTCAGCTGAAAGGAGTTGTACGCTGGTTCTTCAAGATCTGCTATCCATTTCGCTCACCGTATGAGCAGGCATTTGGTGGAGGGCCTGTCAGAAAGCCCGTTGGGGATCAACTGGCCCTAGACGGCATTAATTTGCTGACTTGTTTTGGATCGTACGCACTGATTACTTTTGGATCGCCCGGTTTTACTATATACATCGCGTCTAGGTCTGAAGGAGGGCTGCTGAACAGGGTCTTCACTGGTATGTAAGCCTCCAGAGCCGAGTGTTACTCGTCAGCATCGATTCGACAGAAAATCGCGGAGAAGATTGGGAGTTCTTCTCCTTCCACCCCCTCATCAATCCCGGATTTATTCCCCAGGAGAACAGTGATCTGTTCGAACTCGTTATAAAGGTCGGTCAATTTGCATTTTTTCTTCGAAATGGTGTATACTAACTTTTCGTTAAATTTAAGACAGACCCTTTTCACAGACCTGCCCAGACGAACACACTGTTCGAAGGTGTCGCAGCGTTCGCATCAAAGGACCTGCTTCTTCCTCATCCAAACAAGCCTGGTTTCTGGAAGTATGTTTGTCGAATGGACGATCAAGAAACTCTTTCCATTGGCGTGAAAGTGAGATCCCGGAATTTTACCTCGCTACACACTGCGCTGAAACGACTCCAAAGATTAATGCAGTGGCGTTCGGTGCATAAGCCTTATGAATGGACTTGACACTGACTGATGGCTCGGCTGCAGAAGCAATTCTTGCATCGGATCCGTTGATTCGAGGAGCCGTAATCTTTAGTCAGGGCCCGACTTTCGGAGTTATCGTCGATCCAGTCCCAGAATACGCCTCAAAGTTTGACTTGTCTGTCCCAGGAGAGAAAGCTAAATTGAAGGCTCGTATTTGGTGAATTCTCTTTTGCAGATGCGGGTTTCATGCCACTGAGTAATCATTCAAAGGCCGACCATCGAGCGGTTTAACCAGGTGGTTCCTGATCTTGCCAGACTAAAGAAAGAGGTGAGAGAAATCCCCTGTAGGAACGACCGAGACTTATAACATGCAGATAATTTTGTTTTCTGCTCCGGAGAAGCCGTTTGTATACGGCATGAAAGGTTTGCCTCGTCGCAAGGAGGCCATCTGTGCGTATATTCCCGAGATCGAGGCGGCTGTGGGTCCCTGGTCGAGACACTGAAAAGCTAAAATTCTTCTGTACTACGTACACGATTTTTCCTTCGTTTGATTGTGAACCGCGCATAGCTGGAGTAAGCCGCCCAAGGAAACCGTAACGAGCGCAAAGACTACGCGTCAACGCAGAAAAAGTCAGTACAAGGTCGATGAGGTTTCCTGCGGCCAAGTACATCGCTTGACGTGGCTGCAACAGGGAACAAGGTTGGCGGTGAGAAGGCAAAACGTTATCACGGGCGGGGTGCGAGTCGGCGGTGACGCGCGGACTTGGTGCGGGGACACTCTCGGGTGGTCAGGAAGATTCGAAGGTAGTCGGAGTCCGCAAAGCAATCCAAAGAAAGCCATCGTCATCTTGAGGGAGCACACGACCATGACGGTTGTTGTAAATGTAGGGAGATCCACAATAGCGACTGTTATTAACATATAAGACTCTTTGGATGTGGCTGGTAAACACCCGAGAGTAGAGAGCGTGATGACACTTATTGTGCAACGCTGGAGCGATTAATGCAGGTGTTGAGAGACGAAGGTCAAGAACTTTCCAGAGCCAATATATGGTATGTTCCGTCCGGACCATTGGCACTCCTCCCTACTCCTCCGTCCTACCGACAGTCACTGGAACCAGCCAACCTGGGCGGGCTCTAGCTAGGAAACGTATGGATGGTCGCCGTAATAGCATGAGAGTGGTCTGAAGGGCAAGATTCTCGGGTGGGTGCTTAAAGAGTTTCGCGTCGTTGGCGTTTTGCGGGGCGCTGGGTCAGGCTGGGTCGGTTGGGTGACCTCTGACTCGGGTTGAAGCGCTAACGTTGAAGGCGGGAAGACGGCGACCGTGGGACGATGGCAACAGTGATTGATGATTGGATCAGGAGGACTACTCAACGCCCAAGGCCAAAAGGAGATGCAACATATTAGGGGACATTGATCCTCCGTGGTACGAGTACATATTTCGTTTCTCGCTAGATTGTAAATCCGCCTATGTTTTTGCTCGCGGCACTTGCCACCTTATCTCTCACGCCCACGAGATTGTAGCAAGTTATAAAATCCGTTTATTCTTATAAAATGAACCAAGCTCCCTAATCGCCTGCCCGAACCCATCCGCGACGATCATTTGACCCCCAATCCATTTTGGTAGCTTGTTGCGAATGGAAGTAGACGCATACCTCTTGTCAAGAAGAATCAATGATGCCCAGTCGCCGCGATGACGGATTGCTCGACCTGTGAACAAATCTAAAAATCCACTACAATACAAGAAGATAGCCGAAGACTCACCGATGCTCTGATTGACTGCGTTCATGCACATATTCTCGTACAACTCTGCGGCGGCATCTTTCTGCCCTTGCGGCCGTTTCGTCCCTCTCTTTTCCTCCAGCTGCTTCACGTACTTCATACGTTCACGCAATTCTGCAGAGCCAAGATTGGCGAATGGAAGTCCGACAATAATTACAGCGCGTGCTAGGTCGTCTGCGAAATTGAGACCTTCGGACAATTTAGCTCCAATGACGGCAAATAGAAGCCCTCCTCTGCTTTTGCCCTACAGGAATGTTATTCAAGGACCCAAGGATTATCGAGTGTGTGCCTACTGATGAAGGTTGATCGCTTGGCTCCTGAACAGCCGCAGAATAGCCTTGCAACACCTGGTCGACATGGGTGGACTGCTCTGGCTCAAAAAAAACCTGGGTATCCTTAGAATATATCACTCTTCAAGGTCGATTGTTTGTTACCTTTTTTTTCCCTTCGAGCCTAGCGAGGACTCCGCTTTTTTGCCACGCGTCTTTGGCGGTATTTAGGAAGTGATAAGATGGGAAGAAGACGATCATTCCCCGCGGCACCAAGGCTGCGAAGTTGAGCAGTATTTGACCGAGCTCTCCGATCTGTACGCAGGTAAGCGTCGTACTGGCCGCTGAAGTTGTAGACCAAGACTTACAACGGCCTCATCTCCTTGCTTTCCAGCCTTGTATTCCAACTCTCCTCCTCGGGGGCCTTTGCCGACGACTATTGTTTGGAGATTGGCTTCTGGGATGATGTGGCCGCAGGAAAAGCTCGTCACTTTCTCTGCGGGAAGCTGAGAGAACAGTTGGTTTGTGACGTCGGATATCTGACCGCAAAGGTTCAGCGAAGGCTACCCTCCTGGGAATTTTAACACTTACAGGGGACATTGTTCCTCCAGCTAATATAACCGACCGCGCACATTCGACGACTTCCAAAAAGTGGGGAGCTGGGTTCAACAGCTGGAATTTCATCTCAACTTCCTCTTGTCCGGAGTGGGTGCGTACTAGCGAGAAAGTAAGACGTCCATCTGCATAATGTGAGCACAAGATAGAAAAGAGTAGGCGTGCATACCTTCATTTGTCCCAGTCAACGATAGCAGAAACGCTTCGACAGCGTGTAAGGGAGGAACTGCTCCGCGCCTCGGACGCAGTTTGGGATCTGTCAAGCAAGATGTTAAAAGGCGTGGGCGGTCTCTCAAGCGAAGAACGCTACCCAGTTCTTTCTCAGCTTCCTTGTCCGAATAGCCAGAAATCTTCCTTGCGATCTGCGTAGCAATTGATTGAGAGACGCGGACAAATGAACCAACGAAGTTCTACCTTGCTTGACCTCAAATAGCCCTCAATCTCTAATAAGTTCACGCCGCTCATCTTCCGACCCAGGCGATCGAGAAGATCTGCTACAGTCATCACCTCGACCTTGGACTTGTCCGCTTTGCTAGTTTGCTCCTTCCACTCCGCTGCATATTTCTTTAACGCGTCCATAAACATCACCAACCGCTTAAGATGTAGTATATTAATAGCGGAGAGTTTTGCACGAAATTTGGAGAGATATATGCACACTTGTTGAAATGATGTAGAAAGCGTCGAAAACGGCAGTCGCGTGGTGGACAGAGAAAGAAGAGTGGGAATCAGGTCTAATTGATTTAGCCTTCTAATCAAAGGAGCCAAGTGAAGTAACGTACTGTGCGCCTCGTCGATAATGACGATCTGATCAGTCAAGTCAATTCCCAGAGCCTCCCTGGCCGTCTTCTGCAGGAGGAGATTGTATGGAAGGGTGATAAGCTGAAAGGGTCAAGTGTAAGCAAAAACGTCGACATTTAAACTTGATAAAGGCGCAAACCTCTGCTTGTGGAATTGCACGTCTTGATCCAAAATAGGGGCAGGTTTGGGCGAGACGCCCAGCTGAAGCGAGATCTTCGATGTCTTTGGGGGAAGCCTGACCCGTTCGTTAAACAACCGTGTGCATTAGAGGGCTAACTCTCGTACCAATATCTGGTCTCGAAAGTCCAGCATTCGAGTATCTTCCCCAATTGGAGGCAGGTACTGACATCGTTTATCTTCCTTTTCTTCAGCAAGGGAAGTCTGAGATTGATGAATGTAATCGCCAAAGCACAATGAAAACCTACCTCCGAGGAGCTCCCGGCATCCTTCGTCTAAATCTTTGCTTTTGGAGCGCACCTCGTCATTGATGCACAGTTGTTTGCGTGAACCCAAAGAGACCGTCCGCGAGTATGCAACGGGAATTTCATCGTCCCCAAGCGCGTCCTCCGGAGTGGCGCGTTTCCTGGGGATATCGACGGATGGCTCGCAGGAGGAGACCACGGACGAGAGCTTAAGCCGCCGCAGCTCAGGCAGGATTTGCGTAAGCTGGGAGTGTGTCCGGGACGCGTAATAAATCTTCGTGCATGTAGGCTCTTCCTCTTGGTCGAAAAAATTGTTCTTTGACGAGGATTTTTCCAGCCTGGGTTGCGCGATCAGACCGCCGTGAGTCGAAGCGAGGAGATACCAACCGCGCCATGAGCGCACGCACCGCCGGCGAGATATTATCGTCTTCATTCTGTCCCTCCGCTGGGTCAGGAAGGAATATATCGTCGGGGTCCTCCAGCTCTTTCTCGGGCGCCGCATTGTCCAATTTCTGAACTCTTGACCATGAGTGGCGCATTCCCCAAGGCGTGTAAAACACATACAGCTCGCTTGTGAACTCTCGACCGAGCCATTTTCCGCATAGCTTCTTCTTTTCTCCTGGCTCGCTCGAGCCGCTGCTCATACTCGCGCTCTTCGGCCTCCATCTGCCGCGAGAGACGGGCCCGAGTTTGGGCTAGGACCCAGTCCACCTCAGCTACAAAATTCAGTTCCGGAATTCAGAGCGATGTAGGGTCCTACCTTCCGTTTCCGTCCCGACGGCATCCAGGATGCCCTTCTTCGCCCGGTTCTTCTCGTCCGTCAGCCAGGTTAGACTCGCGCAGAGGAGGCTGAGAGTCTTTCCCTGTTCAGAGCAATTAAATGAGGAGTCGAGCGCAGCAAGGACATCGATTGACTGTGCCTGTTGGACTCTCGACGATGGCGACCTTCTTTTGTTCGATTGACTCATAAAGGTGGCGCATGAGGTCAACTTGAATCGGATACGGAGGAGAGTAAGGAAAAGCGGGAAACTCGGAGGGCGTCGGGAGATTGAGCGAGATTTTTTCCGGCATGTCGAGCGCGTCGTGGAGCTCGAGAGCTTCGGGTGAGAGTAGGTGACAAGACACGGTGTGATGTCATCACGTGCTTTGTGACGAGCCAAGGGCCGAGCCGTCTCGGGAAGTTCCGGAACTCACCGCGTTCAAATGGCAAGCGCTCAAACCTCAAAACAGTGCGGACCGAGCCAAAATAATTAACAGATTATACAATCTTCCTTGAAACTCAAATTATACATCGTCTTATCCACCGTTTTCTCAATCTTCTTCCAGTCCGAGCGCCGTTGGATGAACTCGTAGATATCCTGCGTACACAAGCACGTCAGTCCCACGCACGACATAAGAGTAACGGCGGAGATACACACCTCAGGCCTGTATGCGCCGCCGTACCGCGACACATCGCGCACGATCTGCGCAAGGTCCTTGGCGTCGTCGACGACGTACACATGCCCGAGCATCTTGAGATGCGAGAAATCGGCCGTGATCGACGGAACCTGACATACGCGCGCGGGGTTAGGCCACCGAGGATTCCAAGACACAGACGAGACGAACCTTGAGTGACGAGATGAAACTGTGGTACGTATTCAGATCGGCGATGACCTGGAACCCTCCGGTCAGCGAGATGATCTGTCGCTTGATGTGCTTCTGCAGGATGCTGCGGGCAGAAACGACTCAATTTTCAAGCTATGATGGGAAGGGATGAGCTCACGCAAGTAGCCGGATCCCCACTTCTTGGTAGAAGACTTCCAAGACCTCTTTGCTCGTGCTGCCCTTCAGCAGCTTACAATGCATCTCAAGACACTTGATCGCTTCCGTGCATCCTTTCGTTGGCCCTAAATCCAAAGGGCCGTCCTCCGGCGGGTAGTATTCGCGCGGTTGCGTGAGTGTGAGTATTATATGCTCCACCTTGACGGATCCTTAGACAGACACGAAACACAAAAAATGAGATTTACCTGGTTCATCAGCACCTCCGTCCCAGCGTTTAATCCCGCAGCAACAGAGTCGTCCAACGCGTTCTCGAACCGCTTCTTCTCTCTAACGACCGCGTTCAAGAAATCTGTTCGGTCAATGTGTGGCGCCTGCGACTGTCATGAGCAACGAAGTAAACAAGGGCCGGGCAGTACTCGCCAATTCCTTGTCGAAAAACACCTGCACCATCGACTGAATGGTATCGCCAATGTGGACAAGCTCAAAGAATTGCAGCAGAGGCGCGACACTTGTCGTTTCCTGATGTTCCTCGGGCTTATAGGATGTCATCTGCTCCGTCGCGCTGGAGCATGACCATCAGCAACGAACGGTCAAACGACATCGAAGGAACAAACGCACAGCCCAAACCCGACGTTGATGTGCCGCCCCCCGAGGGCCTGCAGCAACAGGATGAACAGCTCCTCGATAGTATCGCGCACGCGATGTCCGTAATGTCCCGGGTACCCCGCAAATGTCTCGACACGCTTGAGCGCCTCGTGGTCCGCGTGGATGAGCTCAAGGGCGACGTCGAGCGAGAGTAATAGCTCCAGCTTGTTGGCTGGGAGCGGCGACGCTGAGAGGGACGTGGTGCTCCGCGACGAGGGCGTTGCAGAAGGCAGGTCCAGGTGCGTAACAGAAGACGAAGCGGACGCTTGAAATAATTGATTAGCCTACCCCTCTACGGTACGAGAAGGAAACCTACACAATGACGGCGCCGGTTTTTCGTCGTCCTCGTCCTCGTCCCCATCGAACAGCGTTGCCCCGGGGCCTTTTTCTAGCTCGAGATTCCGCGAGTAGCCATTTCCGACTGCCCCGCTTCCTCCACCCCAACGCTGGGGATTGAGCATGGCGATGCCTTGAACAGCGGCGTTGCCCCCCGTCATAAGAGCGCCACCCACGGCGCGGGGAACGATCGTGACCGGTAGCAAAAGCACTGACGTGAAGGAGGCGAGCACGTTGCGCTTCACCTGCGCCGGGTTGTGCGACGACAGGAAGCGCGTCGAGGATGCTCCACCCGTTGCCTGTTCCGCCATCTATGCAGCCTTCGTCAGCGCACGGAGAGGAAAAGACAACACAGTCAACTCACCTGCCGATCCCACCCTTTACAGGTGACTTCGAAAGCCTGTTTGACGGATTCGACCTCTTCGTCGAGATATTCGTCCATGTTAATTTCGAACATCTGGTATCTATCGAGCGCTTTTCAACGATGAGTTGATACCATACCCAATGAGCATGCACTCACACCACATCCTCCGCATGCGTGCGCTCGACATTCGAGTCGGGCCGCTGCGCCGCCGCTTGGAGGATCGCGTCCACCATCCGCCAGGACTCGCGGAACGTCGCCGCCGCGGCTTTTAGGTAGATCGCGTTCGAGATCTCTCGGGCGCGAGTGAGGAGTGAGGTGATGTATTCCGCTACCTAGGGCGAGTTTAAGCTAGTCATAAAATAAACGAAGCAACTTACCACTTCGTTGGCCACGCGATCGCAGAACGAGATCAGCACATCGGAGGCGGGGGGAAAGACACGGACGGCGCGCGATCCGTGCTCGTTGATCGCGCCCAAGATAACACCCATGAACTCGTCCATGGCGTCAAAGTTCAGAAACCCGTCCGCCGTGAAATTGTCCAAGGGCCGCCACTGGCCCTGCTGGTAGAATATCTCGCGCTTCTCGGCCCACACCTTGCCCATCTCCCAATCGCCATTGCCGTCCCAAACCTCCCAGCTGGACTCGGCGGCCTCGCGCATGCCCTCCTCGTCGGCGCGGCTGTCCGCGGCATCGAAGCCTGCGAGCGCATTGGCATCGAAGCGGTCCATCGCGGAGCGCAGCGACGAGTACATCGAGTCCCATTTGCGCAGCGGCTTGATCCGCGGGGAGAGGAAGAGGGAGAGCAGATGGAGGGTGAGGGACTCTTGCCGGAGCGAGGGTTCTGACAAAATAGACGAGAGCTCGGTTAATATGATATGCGGGGGCGACGCCAGCGCGGACGTGAGGGGCTTGAGCAGCGAATGGGCGCGCATGTACATCGTCCTGTACGTCGGCTTGCTCGGCGTGGTGGGTGTGCGGGGCGTGAATGACATACGGGGCGTCCTGGGCGATGGCGCGCCAAATGCGCCGACAAAGTCGCCCATTTCGTCGAGGGACGGGGAAAGGACGTCCACGGACGCAAAGTCGCCGAATTCGTCGTCGACAGGGATCGTGGGCGGGGCTGCGGCCCTGGACGCCGCCGCCTGGCCGCGCTCCCGCGATTCGAGATCGTCGAGGACGGAACCAAGATTATGCGTCTCGATGCCGAGGGCCTTCCACCGCGCCTCCCATACGCTCTCCGAGCGGCTGAGGCCCGCTGTTGCATGCGCACACCGGGCATACGAAGGAAAGTCGGGGATGGGGAGGAAGGAAAGGATGAGGAGGTGGAGGTCGGACGGCAGGCGGCCTATGAGGGGCGGGGTGGCGGGCTGCTTGGGCTGCTGGGTGCGGGACAGCAAGCGTGCGCCGGTCGTTGTAGCCGAATTGTACAGCCGAACAGGTTCTAGAGTTGCAAACTTTTCCATGTTGTTATTAGCGTCGGTGAACCATGCAGCGTGTGGTCTAGTTCAAGTCCGAATAGCAGTGAGCAAGAAAAGCCACAACTGTCTCAGCAGATGTGGTCGGGCTGGATAATAGCGGACACGTCCGAGCCGGGGGTCGGGTCTCAATTGGGAAGGCTGCCAAGAATAAAAAGTAGACTCGCTCAAAATACAAGTTGCATTCCTCCTTTCACCTAAAAATACAAACAGCTCTCTGCAATTTCCATCCAGTGGATTATGAACTATCCATCCATCCATCCATCCGTCCGTCCGTAATCCGTCAATAGGGTCGGTCCTCCGAATTCATAAACGAGAATCAGTTGTAGTCGGGAATTAGTTTGTCTGTTCACAAGCGTCAAGTCGATTCTGCAAATCTATTCAAGGGCACATACCGTGGCAAGTCCGGGGATACCATGCACAATTCAGCACAGCAGCATCGAAATGTCAAGCAAGCAAGCAGCAAAAACGGAAAAGCAAAGCGCGAGGACTGGTGCAGCCAAATAATAAGAACCGCGCTCTCAAATGAATCCAGAGCACTCACTTTCATTCAGTCATGCGATTCTGAATCAGAATCAGGGTCAGGGAACGAGAACGCAGGGAGCCGGAGGCCGAACGCAGACTCAGGATCCTCCAGGCCGCCCTCGCCTCCCTCCCAATTCTCCAGCGGCATCCCGTCGTCGCCCAGCCCCATTGCACGCATCCTGTCGCTCCAGTCCACCGTCGGGACAGGGAAGAACGGCCCAGGGCCATCACCGACGTGCACCCCGTCGCATGTGAATTTCTCCCCATCGAGCACATAGCCGCCCTCGTCGTCATACGCAAAGCCGCTGTCGTCGTCGCGGCTGTCTGCGGGAGGGAGCCCTGCCGCGAGGAACGCAGAAGGGTCAGCGAGGAAGGGCAGCGCCGAGAGCGACGTGACATCAACAACGAAGCCGTCCACGGGCCCGTGCATAGGCTCCGTCGGGAACCCAAAGACATAGTTGAAATCAGCACGTATCTCGTTGTCGTCGGCGGCGGCGCCGAAGTCCTCTGCGTGCAGGTTAGCCGGCAGCAGCTAGATCGAAATCAAGAAATTGACCTGGCGTGGGGGCCGCGCAGAGAGCGCAGGTGAAGCCTGTAGATTGAGTTTTGTCGCCATGGTCGCAGACGGGCTCGGGCTCGGGCTCGAATTCGGGGGCGGGAGCGGGGGTGGCTTTGGCTTTGCGTTTCTTAGGTGGGGCAGATTTCTTAGCAGCGCTGGTCTTCTTGGAGGCACTGGGTTTGTTGAGGGGGATAGAATCCTCGGAAGCACTGGATGTTGTGGGGGCGGTAGATTTTTTGAGCACACTGGGTTTTTGAGCGGAGGATTTCTTCGGAGCAGACTTCGTTGACGCATTGGAGTTCTTGGGTTTCGCAGTAGAGGAAGCGGGGGCAGAGCGGGGTGGCTTGGTGACGTCTAGCTCGACAGGAGGGTGGATATATGCGCTATTTTCTGACGATTTTGAGGGTTGGGAGGAAGTAGGATCATCATCAAACACGGTCGGTGCGTCAGAACCGGGAGGAGAGGAAGCAAAGAGGGTCGGGCTGCTCGAGGGAGGCGCGTCGTCGATGGGGGAGGAGAATCGGACCTGCCTCTTAGTCGTCTGGGGCGGTGGGAGAGCCTTGTGTTCGACGGTGGGCTCGATGTCGATCTTCTTCTTCTTCTTCTTGACGGACTTTGCTGGGGCTGGTGCCTCGGGTTCTGCCGTGGCGGTGTCGGCGAGGGACTCGTTGTCGATCTTCTTTCTCTTTTTCTTGGGCTGCTTCTCCGCGGGTGCGGGCTCTGCAGCATCGCTGGTGGTATCATTCTCGGTGTTCCTCGTCCTCTTCAAAGACTTCGTAGTCGGCGCGGCCTCTTCAACGACAGGCTCTATGTCGACCTGGTTCTTGGCCTTCTTCGTCCGGACTGCTGGGGCGTCATTCTCCGCAGTAGCATTGCCGCTGGATGGCTCTGCGGCAGCCTTCCTTTTCTTCGTCCTGGGCTGTTTCGTTGGTTCGGGAATAGTATCGCTGGAGGGCTCGATCTTGACATTGCGCTTCCTCTTCAGGCTCTTCGATGGTTGCGCCGTCGTGGGTGGGACATCGGGCTCTACGGGCTCGTCCTTGACCACGACAGGGATGACGGGGGGCGTGCCTACCGGCAGCTCGTACGTTTCGGCTGGGATCTTCAAACGAAGCTTCTTCGCGGTGCGTCGGCGGTGGGAGAACCAGTCGTGAACCTTGCCAGGGATGATGTTGCGCGCGATGGCCCAGGCTCTGCGGGATTCGACACTGGGGATGCGGGGGTCGGCGGGCCAGATTACGGAGAGTTCCTCGATGTGGACGAGGGCGAGTCTGTTTGGGGGAGGGGCAGCTGAAGCAGCTGTAGAGCTTTCTGCGTTAGTACCATTGGTCTGTGCCGCTGTCCGTGTCTTTGCCATGGCCGTAAACGAGACGAAGAAAGCAAACCGCCACGAAACTTGTGCAAACTTTCAAGTCGCGTGCTTACATCATATATAGTCGGCCGGGCTCGGCCCGACAAGCCCGAACCATTTTCAACTTCAAGTTCAACCAGCCTCGAATGGACCGCAAAGGACATTCACTGGACAATATTGCGAAACTTAAGATACAGGTACACTACGGTCTCTGTACGTCCGTTTCAGAGTCAGCGTAGTCCGTGGCTTCTTTCCACCGACTTGCAGTTACGATTGGTCGACCTGTGTTAATCCACGCGTTCGCAAGCCATGCTCCTGGCACCATCGTCTTCCAAACGCGCTGCCGACCCACACGGGCCCCAACCTCTGCTCCCAAGAAGAACTCCGTGGCAATGGCAGCCCCGGCCTCCTCCGCCTCCTTCATTTCCCTCAGCCCGTTCGAATGGCACCAGTCTTCCACCGGCCTCGCGGGTGTCCAGCCCAAAAATTCGGCGATTCTAGAGGCCCGGCGGCATTCATGGTCGCGATATCGAAGTCTGGTTAGGAGCACTCGTTCGTCCCTCGGCGCGATGGGATGATTTGCCGCGACTTTTCTGGATTTCGCGTTCACCGGGACTTCAGACGCGCTGCTACCGTGGGGTCGTTTGTCGTACTCTGTTGCCAAACGGAACAACTCCGCCTTCTCCTCAGGTTCAAGCGCGGGATAGTCGGACACCTGCTTCGTCCTTCTGGAAGTCGCTGAATCCGTAGCGGCAAGAAAAGTCCACAGATCACTTCCCCACTGTCCCAAGAAGCATGCCGTCGAGACGACAAATAGTCTCTCGGGCGGGATAACGATCCTTCGCAATGCTACGGCGACCTCATCTTTCTGAAGTGGGACATCTTCTGTTTCTCCACCAATGATGATATCTCCATTCCAAGTCTCGGCGCTATGACCGCAAATGACGATCACGAGAGTGTCGCCTGGCTGCGCACTGTTTGCCATTTCCGCAATGGCCAGCAGAAATCGGGTCTTGAGCAAATGGACATTCTCGACCAGGACTGTTTCGCCTCTAGACTCCATGCCGTCTGGAAGCTGCAGTCTCTCCGCGTGTGGTCCCAGTGGTACCCCGGTGAACCAGCGTGATTGGTACGCGCCAGACGGCAGGTTTCGCCAGACCGCCGGGTTGACAGCCTCGTAGTCTGCGTCGGTGCTGATTTGAGTCGTGGCGAAGAGCCCAATGAGGTGTACGTTGGTTTCTTTCGATACTACCTTGTCAACAATAAGTTGGTATATGGAAGCTAGACTCGTGCTCTGCATTCTGGAGGTTGAGACAGCTTCTGTCATGTAGTGGATGGTTGGCTAAGTCTGAACGAGAAGATAGGGGTTGTTTGATCTGATCATATCATCGATAATCGCATTCACCACAGAATTTTGGCTAGAATGCCAGGACAAGATTGACTACAGGTGGTTACATCGGCTCGAGGAATTTACTGGAAGGTCGGAGATGCTGCTGGGCTTTGAAATCCGGCGTCACATAATCCTGGAACTGAAGAGCAGTGGAGAAGACTCCGTCCGAAATGAGCTGAAGGCCCGCTACCGTCGCACCCGAGCCGTCCATAGCCCATACCATTACCGCCAGAGTGTTCGCCGAGTGACGGCGCAAGATACTAGACAAGGCATTCGTCAGATGGTCCATGCATACGCCCACAGTCCACATACCTCGCTGGCAGCACAAACACCGTTTGAGGTCTTCGCAAATGCATGTGAGTTCATTTCAGCAAGGAAAAAAAAGGCTTCACCCTATGCTGTTAACGTATTTGCCAAATTGCCAGCCGTTCAAGTATATTTGAAGGCGGAAGTTCGACACAGGAGTAGCAGTGCTTCGAGTGACCGAGAGTCGGACGGGCGCATCGATGCCGACTGATACGGGCAGCTCAAAAGTGGTCCTATAGAAATTGATGCCAGCTTTCGAGACGCCAGAAAGCGGGGATCCAGAGGCCCAGGAAGCGTCTGGGAACCCGGGGAGGTGGGCGCCTATTCTTTCGGCCCACAGCCCTCCTTCGTTTAAGTACCCACGGAAAGTATCAGGCGCGTTTGCCGCACCACCCTGAAGGCGCACTCACATTAAATCGTGATTACAAGGAGCAGTATGGGGACCCACCAGGTTGCCCTGCAGTTTCCAGGAGTCGAATGTCGTGTTCCCCCCTTCAAGAGCGTAGCCTCGGATTCCACGAGGTTCTTTCCCGCCATTTGCTGGAATGTATTAGCAAGGTGGAAACTGGGTAAGAGAGGGAGCATATCACTGTTCGTTTCAATAATGCTATATCATCAGAGGTCAGAATGCAATCGGTCTTGAAGTCACAAATATTAATTACCCCATGTGGTCTGCGTCCACGGTGAGTATCATAGGATAATCGCGCAAAATTGCACGCACCTTGGAATACAACGAGGACGTTGGGTTCGCTCACTCTCAGTGTGCCGCTTGGGATAGCCCAGGAGTCAGTTGACAGGCTAACTGTTGCGTTGCCTTGGCTAGATCCCAGGAAGACACCGTTGAGCCATGCAGTGTAGCCCCCGCCAAATCCGTATTGCACGGTTAGATTGACAGCTGTCTCTTCGCCGGAGGCATTGAAACGACCGCGGAAAATAAGATTATTTCCATAGAACCTGCTCTTGGCATTAGGCACCAGTCTACGCGGAGACGGATATTTTTCTTACCCATACTGCTGCGAATAGAGGACTTGACTCCCGGCCAACGGTGGCAGATTAGTATAGTTGGTCGTTGTCAAGTCAGCGACGGTGAAGCTCGAATCGTCGAATTCAGGATCGATCTCGGGAAGACTAAGCTTTACTGTCAGTCGTACACCCTTTGGGGTATGCGAACCAAAAGTCTCACCTCCCAGATACCTTCCAGTTCTCCAAAGCCGGAAGATCGATCGTGTGTGCAGTGCCAACCTGCCCTGTGAACGAACCGCGAAGTGTCTTTGTTATCCGGACCGGCACGCCGTTCCACAGGACTTTAGAGACAGCTCTGGGAGCAATGACTTCGATCGCAGTTGTCCCGTTCAAATCACCAACCTGATCTAAAGTCAATAGCGGCTTTTATAACCAAGACAGAATCTGACCAGAGACAGCGTGTTGCCGAATATTGATGCGGTACGCAGGACATAGGGGCCGGAAACAAGTACCCTGCAGTGCGTGTTAGCAAGTGGAAAGTCCGTCAACTTTGCCACAGACGTTTCATTGGTACCGAGGGAGAAGAAATTGCCAAACGGTCCAGGACCTGGAATGATAGGTGCGTGCCACTGGTTCGCGGTCGGCTTGTCCAATAACATCGCAACAATGCTGGTTTTGCCCAAAGTAATAGGCACGAAAGCGGAGCCGTTCAAAGTATAGCTCAGCACGAGTGAGCCGTTTAAGAAGCTGGAGGTCACGCCAGAGAAGCCAGCTAGATTGACATTTGGCGCCGAATCATCGAAGAGGAAAGATGTTTCCCCTGTTTGACCGGTGGGCGCGTAGAAAATAATGTAATCTGTGTTGTCAATCCTAAAAGTTCGACAATGAGTGAATGTAGAAATGAAGGAAACTATACTCACGTCGTCCATGTCATGATTCTGGTTTATATCAGATTTGAGAGGTTGAATGAGTGAATTGGACGTACTCCGCTGTCGAATATAAGAGTTTTGTTTTGCTTTTGCCGAAAACATAGTCGGTGACCAGGATCTGGTTCATAGCCGTCAGCGGTCGACAACAGTCCAGATGTCAGCTAATTTACCTTGCTCTCGCGACCATTGAAGGTCAAGTTTCCATTTTGTGGGATGAGAATCGGCCCCAACGAAGTCTGGACAGTGACTTGGGTCGTGGTTAGCGCCGTGGACCTATGCAAATTCAGATGGATGTTATTTCTGAAGGTGCGATACGCACGGTGAGCTGTCGTGGCGAGTGACATAAAAGCCTGCACCGGTATCGGGGTTCCTCAGCTCCGCAGTGTGGATCAACGCCGAAGTCGTATAATTCGTCCCATTGGCGAGTAGATTGGCCGCGAGGAAGTCGCGAGACACGCGAAGGAATAAACCTTCGGACGGTCAACATGCGAGGTCCAAAGTGGGGTTAAGGGCCAATAATGACCTTGGAGTCTCATTTCGTTCATTTTAGGTCCCGCAACACGGTTTTCGTTGATTCCTAGCCTTTTGTTCCAGCATCATCCAGACAACATAACAGCGCCACTGACCTCCTCCGTAATCATACGAAGTGTATGAAACCGGTGCGGCGGTCCCTCCCCAATTTGTCCCTCCGAACAACACTGAGGTTTCATCAGAACATGCTCATTGTATCTTGGGAACTAAGCACTGACTGTAAATGCCTGAAATAATAGATTCGGTTTAGTTTGTTTCGAACAAGAACGAATCGACGAACTGAGGATAGTCGCTGTCTGCGCACTTTACGTACGGTGAGCCTGAGAGCCTGGGCATCAGGATCTACATAACTCACTAGTTTTCCTTGTAGAAGACATTTTCTGTGTGCACAGCATGACGTCATTATCAAAGCGATTCAACGAAGTCGCCTACCATAGTCTGCATTCGTTAAACCAGGATTGATGCCTATGCAGCTAAGGTTAATAATGGCACCGTCGTTATCGACGAACGACTTGCTGTATTTTTCGTAGCCAGTACCGCCGAAAGCAACACTTCCCCATTGGAGCAAGAATCCTCCTCCAAACTGGGGGAAAAGGTGAGTTTGCAGAGACCGCTAATGAAGGCAGCTCCTTACCTCGGCTAGGCAGAGAGGGTTTGAAGGTGCCACTGCCTTGTGAGCCGAATAATAGATGGACTGGACTTGGGCCCAGCTGTTCGCTCCTTGTGGATACGAATCTCCACTAGACATGCACAATATATGAACCATCGACGGCTGAGGGCATTTGAACAGGCTTACCAGTATATATTGACTGCACCGGTTCCAGGCAAGTCGGGCGAGAAGTTCCTGATGTTTAGTGAGTTAACTCCCGACTCAGTAAGCGACCAAGCTCACCCAGCTTGTCCGGCATGTTGGTCATTATGGGTTATGGCTATGCGAGGTGCGGGTTAGTCGGTAGAACCAGATACAGATAATGGTACCAACGGATAACGACTCCATTTGCGCGATAAGTGTCGATCACCATCTGCATATACGGACTGCGCGTAGTCCCGACGCTGAATTCGTTCTGGAGTATATCAATTCTAGACCTAGGACGAGGAGTGTAATTCCAAGTACCTCTGCTTGGACCAGAATAACTACAAAGGATAGAGGGTTACTCAGTACGAAAGAGGAGAAATGCTATGGTGATTACTGGGACCGCCGTTGGTGATTTGATTCCTCGCAATGATCTTGGAAATGGCCGTCATATAAGGAACCCATGCTTGAAGCCACTTCAATTCACTGCATTTACCTTTGCTGGAAGAGACACACCTTGAGTGTAATTGGGATTGTTCGTCCTCAGGTCACCTAAATTGTCAAATAAATCATGTACTTCCAGGAACACAACGCGACCGACGCACCTGCGACATTACCCACCCAACCCGGAAACCCGCCGCCGGTGGTCTCCGCGTCTGAAAGCTTTAGGATAGGAGAGGAACTCAAACGCTAATTGAACTGACTGATGTAAGGCCCAGGGCTGTACGCAGGGAGTCAAATTCACGAGTAGTAAGTGTATTATAGGAAATCCACACCGTGCAATCATCCACAGACCTGCCTTTTTGCCCTCTTGAATGAAGCGCTCAATGTCACGGTAGGTGCCTGGTTCGAAGTCGCCTAACACAGATGTGAATTTTGGCTCAAGTGTCGAAACACGCGCATTACCCTTGCCACCATTGGTATCTGGCGTAGGAAAGTGAAGAGCCCAATTGACATAGAATGAAACCTATTCCCAAATCCTTCGTGGGTTTCGGTTCAAGGGCGAGTGAAATGAATGTACCGTGTTGAATCCGTTTGCCTTAATTTTCTGGAAAACGTCTGCCCAGATGTCAGGATTGCCCGGCAGCCGCCAAGGGTGGAACTCTGCCGAGAGAATGAACACCCGTTGGCCGTGAATGAACAAGGAATTTGGATCCCAAGTCACAGCGTCTGTTAATCCTGTCGAATTTCTACGGAGCAGGGACGACTGTTCATGATGGAAAGAGGCGAAACAAGTTGAAACTGCGAGTAACAGCGGCGTGAACAGTCGGGCCAGCATGGCGCGGTTCAAATTATTCCTCTAAGTTCGCGAACGGATTTTATGCTTGTCTTGCTCGTCATCCGACATGGATTCTTGGAACAGCTGACGGCCTAGGAGAGCACGACGGTCCGGCGCGCTCACATGGAACTTCGGAAGGCGAGTTGGATGCAGATCAATTCAGGGCTGCAACAAGATGTGCCAAGGGCAGAAGAAACGGGCCGGCAGGGTCGTGAAAGACCGACATAAGCCATGTTCAACGTCGAGGTCGAGGGCGGAGTGCGAGCGGAGTGCAAAAGCTTTTGCAAAGCCACTCCGAGTCTATAAATAATCCCAATTGGCCTCATTCTCGTTCACTCGCAGAAAGGGTCGTCTCGCGTCTACCTCGGCTTATCACGCTCAGAGTCGAATCTGAAAGGTCGGATGTCGTTCTCGACCTTTACGACACCAACAGGTCAGCGCGCTTGATATTTCGACTTCAAACCGGATCGTAACCTCCGGCCAGGTTTCTTGCTTCCTTCCATACACTCTACGCCCCCATTCTTCACGTCGGTTCATCGTCTCCCTACTCGAGCAACCGATATTCATCCCAACACACAGGCAGCAACCGCATCCACCAACAAACTCGGCAGTAACCGAGCACTGGACCACCCTCATCCTCGCGTATGCGCGGCACCGGAAACTGTTTGTTCTGCGAGTGGAGGATGCGGAGACAGCGGATAGCGAATGGCAGGAGGTGCTACGCAATGAACGGATAAACCGTGCGTTCCTTTGCTACCTGCTCGTTCATTCACTCGAATGATTGCAGGTAAACTGCTGCCTTCATATCTGTCTGCGATCATCGCGACGATGGTGTCCAAGAATTTGGCGACATACGATCCACCAGGGCAAACCCGCTCTGTTCTGCTTTATTGGCGATTACCTGAGGAATGGGCCGAAGTATTGCACGGCTGGGTACGTGTTTTGTGTGCAATCATTCCACCCTATCTCATCGCAGCGTGTGCAGGCAATATCCACGGGGCAATTGAACACAATTCTAACATTCTACGAGATATCAGATCCGCCTATACCGTCCCCGCTCTCCAACATTCCAGTGAATCTCCTGCGCAAGGCCATCGCCGTCCTGGCCAAGACAGGCCGCGCTCAATTAATCGCCATCGCGGATGGCGAGGGCGTCAGATTATTCCAAGGGAAGTGACGGACTGGTTTGTTGTACTTTTATGTGTAAACTCCGGGGTAGCTAGCTAGAAGCCCGACCGAACATATTGTACAGTATTCATATTTCAGGGAGCAAGAAATGGAAGTGCTAGAATTATCCAAGCATTTTCCTGAAGTCGTCCTGGCCCTTGCCCTTGACGGGCGCAGCAGGCGCGTCGCGGGACCCACTGGCCACCGGGGCCGCAACTGCAGACGACCGAGGAACCGCTTTACGCTGCGCCAGCCCAGCCCTCGGCTTGGTTGCTCGCGGAACGAACAGACCCTCGCT
Source organism: Mycena latifolia (assembly GCA_029289555.1). Taxonomy (NCBI): domain Eukaryota; kingdom Fungi; phylum Basidiomycota; class Agaricomycetes; order Agaricales; family Mycenaceae; genus Mycena; species Mycena latifolia. The sequence continues at coordinate 25,553 of JARJLE010000317.1, read as the reverse complement.
TTTCAATACCGCCACGTCTGAACCTTCTTCAGACAACTTGAGGGTGTTCCCGTTGAACACCACGGGCTCAGGCCGGAGTAGCAACTTCCCGGCTTCCTAAGAGACTATGAGCGAGACGTTCTTGTCTCCGAAACTGCGACTTACCGCGGCGTTTTCAAGCTCTATCACCGCCTCCTTCAGATCGACAAAGACCTCAAGGCGTTTAACCTTTGCGATCTTCTCGATCGCTTGCTGGAGCAGCCCTTCCTGGGTTCCGGCAGGGAGATTACGCACGCGCACGGAGCGACTGCGCACATCGGCCTTACGGCCGAGTCCGCTTTCCGTCTCAACATTCCTGGCAATTGTTCGTGACCAAAACACTAACACTGATGAATAGGCCGTACTTATTCCTCGCACGCACCCGCGAGTCGGCCAGAGTTACAGCAATACGGCGCTTTTTGAGCTCTTGGTTGTTGGCCTCCAGCGCAGCTTGGGCGGATTTCTGAACCCAACATCAGCGCTAGTCTCGATAATATTGACAAGACGCACTTCGTCGTCAAATTCGACGAACGCATAACCTATCGAATGACCGGCCTTATCCGTGTTCATCCGCACATCTTTGAGGCCACCATACTAGCAATAGTTCAACAATCCGTGCGCGAAAAAAGGAGGAAGGGCTCACAGTCTTGAAGAGCTTCTCCAGGTCCACTTTTGTGGTGAATTTGCTCAGTCCTGCGACGTATATTTCTCTTTCGTTAGCGTCCTGATCCGTCCGCTCTTTCTTTCGCTCTGGGTTCGAAATCAGGACGTTCAAGGTCAACCCCGGTTCCAGCTCGCGCCCATGTAGCTCGAGAGCGCTCTGGGCAGATGCCTGGCGGAAATAAAGAATAAGAAAAATGTATCAGGGATAAACAGAGAAACCGACTGGTGAGGTGTATTGGACATAACAGAACCGTCTCGTATTCTTGAACTTTTTGCTGGGCCACCGGACGTCGAATAGTATGCCATACTGGTGAACCTCAGGTTGTGAAAGACACCCACGAAAAGGAAAGCCTCACCTTGCCAAAAAGCTCCCGCATAGAGGCGTCATCTGCACTTTCCGGGAAGTTCGTGACATATAATGTGGATTTCCACGCGAGATGGACGGCGATTTCTTGATCCCGAAGCCGTTTCTTGTCCTTTGTGAGGCCAGCAGGAACGCTGTCCTGTACAACCCATGAGCATCCAGCCTAACCAAGGCTTATGCAAGCTTACCCGTTCGAAAAACTCGACAGTGGCGACTATGGCACCCGACAATTCCGTGATCTTCACTTCCCGGACCTTCCCGCACTACAGAAATGTTGGCAATTATCTGGGAAATAAAAATTGAACTCACGTCTTTGAAGAGAGCCGCCAACTCTTCCTCTGTGACACCAGAGGGGAGATCGGCGACGAACACTGTGCTATTTTCGCGATCCCTGAAACAATTGAGAACTTCCACTCCCAGATACTGCGATGAGAGCTCACCTCTTGAGTGTTGTGGGTTTTGAGTCTGCCGTAACTCATCAATACACAGCCACAACTCAAAAGAAAGGAATTTTCACCCGTTCTCGCTTTTTTATGGCCTTCTTCTGAGGCGTCGTCCTCTGCTGCTCGTTTCGTCCCACGAGGTCCGGAATCGACGTCCATGGGTTCCGCGGGGGCGATGTCGGGGACGGGGGCTTGGGCGACAGGCACAGACGCCATATTTTCCGCTGCATACTGCGCGGCTTGCTTTTCCGCTGCCTAACCGACGCATGAGCATTGGATGAGACGGCCAAGTTGATCTACTTGCCTTCGCGCGCTTCGTATTTACGACATATTGCGCCTTCTCGATCTTGTCTCCGCAAGCCTCGATCTGCTCCACCGACCCGTGCAAATGCTCAAACGCCAGCCAAGCCTCCCAGATTGCCTCGGGCCAATCCAAGTTTTTCAGGTGGACATCGGCGAATGCCTTGCGCGCCGTTTCATGCTGGCCATTTTTTCTAAGTGTAAGTTCAACTGCACTGTAACAGGCGAGGCACAAGCGAGAAACGTACATGAGTGCATCGGTGTAAGAGATCCAAGCGTTGTAGCTCGTCTTGTAGTGCTTTGCAGCCGCCTGCCAAACTTCGATAGCGCTATCCGCCATATTTGCATTCAAGTACTTATTCCCCAGATCAGTCCAGCAATTTTTGGGACACGAGGAACTCACGATAGTAGCGAGATACTTTTCTAATCGGAGGCGCGCATCACCTGTTGGAGACGCTGGAGACGGTGAGTCAAGGACATGATAAGAGTTAGCTTTGAGTACCGTTGTGCACCAATTCGATGCCAGTTTCCAACGTAGCAACCATATTCACTAGACGGTCTTCGTCTGAATGCATGGATTTGATCAATGACCCATGGGTGTCTCGAGAGAAATACATACCTCCGCCACTAGCTTCATATCGACGCTTGTCGTATCCCGCACGAGCCAAAAGGACAGGAACAAGCTGCTCGACATCCGACTGGAGCAGGTTGGCACTGAGCGCTTTGTCATATATGTCTAAAGAGGGATCAGTTGAGGTCTACGTCCGTGTAGAAAAGACTGTACCAGAGATGCTTTCAACTAACGCGTCGCCTTGGTCTTCCGCGCGTTCCTAGGGAGGGTTGAGATTCATGACGGATAAAAGAGAAGATCCGGCTTACGAGACAGCGTATATACCGGGCCCAGACTTCGCCCGATCCAGGAACACTGCGCACAGCTCTTTCGAATATTTTGAGCTGCTCGGTGATTCCAGCATTCAAAATGCGCTACAGTGCAATGAGAGACAGCATTAAACGAGTGGAAATAACGTACTGCGGTATCGCAATAGCCCGCCCAAAAGGCTCTCAGAGTCTCTTCTGCGCCTTGCTCGCCGGAGAAACGGCGCTTCGCGGCGTCAGCGATAGCGCGTTCGTACAATGTACTTAATATCCGGTAGTTGGGGGTTTTAGCACGGCGCTCGGAAGAGATGTACAGGGCGTAGGTCTCGGAAGAACTGGATTGGGTCTAGGTTTGACGTTGGTATGAGAGTGGGACAGTGAGTATAGATACGCACAAGAGAGGTTTCCCAAGCCTCCCGGCGCTGGAATGCTTTGGCCACCCCTCCGCGGATTTTGGATGCTTTGATGAGCAAGGATTCGTACTCCTGGGAAGGCTTGTAGCCCGTCGTGAAGGAAGAGTAAGCCTGCGCGGTATCTTCCGAGTCTGAAAGATGGTCAGTGCATGCATGCATCGCTGAGGCTCGTACATACTGGCATGAACTTGGCCAAGGCGGGCAAGAAGAATGTTTCAACGTGGGCAATCGCTTGCGGTCTTCATCAAGTCAGTAATGAGTTCAAATAGTTTGTTTAATACGCACCTCTCTTCCGAGCCATCTGGCACGGCGGCTAGAATTTGGAGTTCCCAGTCGCGAAGTTGGTCCCATAGTAGGTGACTCTGCGAAGGATTGAACTTAGATTCGGATGGACTGAGACTATGGCACGAGCACGCACCTGAGTCAAGTGCCAGGCGCCTTTGTCGACGACTTCCTCGAGCGCCATCCTAGTCCAGTCCACCGAGAACAGTTCTCCCAGCTCCTGGGGCTTCTCATTTTCTGAAAAATGCTCCCAACGCGCGAGAATGAGCTCGACGTGTCGTTTCAGAATAGGAATTGCTGGAATTTCTGTCAGCGCGTACAGGCGACAAAAACTAAGACATTGCGCACATAAATAATCCTCCTCGGCGCGTTTATACAGGGCAAGAAGCTCTTCGACACCATTTACAGTGTCAAGGTCCACCTTTTCTTCCTTCGCCTTGATAAGAGCCAGCCAAACGTCCTCCCCTGCGGCGAAGAAAGAGGTCATCATGTCCATGGCAGACAAGGCATCCTCCTGCATGCCCTCCAACGACTGGGTGAGCCGAATGTGCCTAGCATGCAGCGCCAGGTCAAAGGGTTTCCCTTCTAATTCACTGAGAACGGTAGCAAGAGCATCGAGGCTCTGGGACTCGTCCATGAGTCCAAATATGGACGCGGGAAAGAGAGAGGCGCGGTTACGCGACTCGTGCCCAAATGGAGACGCCATTTGGACACCCACCACCACAAATGCACTTCCAAGACGCGTTAAACTCAAGCCACAAATTCGGCGCTCCTATGGCATACGAGAAGGACAGATTCGATACCTTCTGAAGGAGGACGGAGAGCAGAAACCCGTAGAGAACGCTACTCAGCATTGGACCCGCCACTTCTCCCGAGGCCTCCATTCTCGGCGCAGTCGAGTCACCGCTCTCTCGGATCTGACCTGCCTTGCTTTTTTGTTGGCGTTGCGCTGTCGACACGCAGATGGCTCATATGGCTATTCGGGCTTACCCCACAAAGCAGTCCTCCATTCTGCTTCCATTGTCTCGTGCGGTACAAAAACGGAGGGTTTGCGGGTGGTCCGAATTCCATACGATGCCCTCTCCTCTGCGGCGCACCCTCGCCCACTCCTTCTCCAAGGCCGTCACTAAACTAAACTCTCTGTGAGTGTTCTAAAAACGCGTGCCGAAAATGTGCTTATTTCAAACAAGTTTCCCGCCCAAGAACCACGCATATGCGCCGTATAGGCATGCGTGGAGCGCAGAGTGTCCCAGGTGGAACCTGCGTATGACGCGCCTCCATTTCATCCATCGCCTCCCAACCGAGATCATCGCGCGAATATTCGTCTTGGGTGCAGAAGACGACGACATGCTGCCCGTCGCGGTCTCGCACGTCTGTAGCACCTGGCGCGCGATCGCGCTCCACACCCCGTCGCTCTGGCGCCGCATTCCGCTTGGCCCGCAGGAGCGCATGTGGAGGGAGCGAATTTACCGCGCGAAGGCTTGCCCCCTTGACGTGCAGCTTTTGCCGCGGCGCACCGTTCATCCTGGCGGAATTGTGGCGCTGGAGCAACTCGACGTGCACACCGTCCAGCTGTGCCTGCATCTGGTCTCACCGTTCATACACCGCTGGCGATCCCTCGAGATTGTTCTCCCCAAATACCAGCCCTTTCTAGCCAACGCCGCACTATCCCCGTGTTGTTTGCAGAAAAGGCGCGCGAAAGCTCTGCTGCTGGAAGAGCTGACACTCATGTATCGCGCGAACGACGACACGAAAGAGTTCTGCCTCTTTTCCGGACACACCCCGAGACTGCGCCGCCTCACCGTCGACGGCCTCCGCTTGACGTGGCTGCCGTCGCTCTTCCGTAACCTCACGTTCCTAGACTATACGCACCACGGATTCTCCGCCGGCGACGAAGCCGTGGGCGAGCTCCTCTCCATGCTCGCCGTCTGCGGGGGGCTGCACGAGCTGCGCATTCTCTTCCCGCACAAATCCCTCGCGCGCGCCCCGGGCCCATTTCACGCGATTATTCGACGTGTCTCCTTACCTTGGCTCGTCCACCTGCATCTACGCGTCGAGACGCGCGACATCCCGCTTGAGCTCACGCGTCTGGTCACGTACTTATCCACGCCGGCTCTTACATCGCTGTACCTCACTGACCTCGGCCGCCGCCGCCACGCCTTTCCGAGCCTCCCGCGGTTCCTACGCACGTACCCGATGCTTCCCTCACTCCAGACGGTCTTCCTCGAGCACGGTTGGCACGGCTCGTTTCTTCCCCGGCGACGCGAGTAGGCGTCGGCCCGCACGTCGGCCCGATCCGGACAGGGGCGTGCACCCGATCACGCGACCTTTAAGCTTGAAGCTTCGACTTGCCTCTCACCAACCATGTCTGCGCCATCGAGCTTGCAGAGCCTATATGACCTCACCGGGCTGATCGCGCTCGTCACCGGCGGCGGAACGGGGATCGGGCTGATGATTTCGCAGGGGCTCGCGACGGCGGGCGCGAAGGTGTACATCACTGGACGGCGGAAGGACGTGCTCGACAAGGTCGTCGCTGCGTGGGACCAGCAGAAGGGCGCCTTGATAGCGTACGTAGCTGCACCGCTCCCTTGCCTTGGTTTACGCAGTGCTGATCGCGGCCGATTAGCGTGCAGATGGACGTGACAAGCCAGGAGAGCATCATGGCGGTGAAGACGCTGATCCAGGAGAAGGAGGGCAAGCTGCACATCCTCGTCAACAAGTATGTTTTGCCTTCTTTGCCTACGTGCGGGCTGCGCTAACGCCACGCAGTGCAGGCCAAGTGGGCCCGACGTCACCGTTCCTCCAAGACCCCGCCTCGCCGGAGCGCAAGGATGCCGAGTCATTGGGGCAGGCGCTGTTCAAGGAGCCGCCGAGCGGGTGGGCGGACGTATACGCGATCAACACGTTCTCGATCTTCTTCGTCACGACCGCGTTCCTCGGTCTGCTCGACAAGGGCACCCGCGAATCGACGATCCCGGGCTTCACCGCGAGTGTAGTGAACATCACGAGCATCTCGGGGCTCATCCGTCTCGCGCAGGACCACGTAAGTCTCGCTCCTCCTAGTATCCGGCGTTGGTGTTCTCACACGCGGGTAGTTCGCGTACAACAGCGCCAAGGCGGCGGCGTCGCACCTCACCAAGATGCTCGCGACGGAGTTCGCCCTCAAAGGCGTGCGCGTGCGCGTCAACGCGATCGCGCCGGGCGTATACGCGTCGGAGATGACCGCGGACACCATCACGCCTGAGATGGTCGACGGCGTCGGCAAGGGCGTCGTGCCCCTCCCCGCCGCACGCTCAGGGACGTGCGTACCCACTTCCTTTGGTTCTTTCGCCGCGTTTTCACGATCTTTTTGCTGTATAACAGGGCCCAGGAGATGGCGGGGACGGTGATCTACCTCGCGAGCCCCGCGGGGTGCTATACGAACGGCCAGGTGAGCCCTGCGTCGGCCACCGTGTATATATCGGCTAATCGCGCGCGCAGGAAATTGTAATAGACGGCGGATACGTTGCGGTGAATCCTTCGACATGAGATTGTACCAATTTTTGTATTTAGCGACAGGGTTTATATTCGAGAATGAGATCGAGTATGATAATACCCTGCCTGCATCACCGCGACTAGCCGGGGATTTCTCGTTTTCTTGGATGTCCAGAGCTGCGCGGAACATGTATTGGACCCAGACCTCCTCTGCTGTCTCGTCGCCGTCGACCGATGCATAACCGAATCCCACAAACGCCAATTTGGATTGTACTGTTTGAAATGTACACCGGGTTTTCGATTCGAACACTTCACACTTGAGCGATGAGGGTCCCACACGTCCGGCGATTGTGCCCCACCTTCCCGCACTCTGCGCAGCGTCCATGTACTTGAATATTCGCGGCGGCATTGGCGGCGGCCTTCAGTTGTTTCGCGGCGAGGACAGCTGGGCACTGTGAGTGCATATGATCCTTTCTCTTGCAGCGACTACACCGAGCTAGAGCGCGCGCCGGTGTGGGTTCATCCAGCGGCTACCAATGAGGGATCGGGAGGGGCACATACGGATTACAACCTTCAACTCGTATATCGGCAGCTTTAGGTGCGGGTTGGCGCACGCAAGTGCGTTCATCTTCTCGAGCAGGAGTTTGACGGTCGCCTGAGCCAAATGCGCGTTAGTTTTGTCGACGACAGGCCCAGGGTTCTGTAGTACTTCACATTGTTCCCACTCGTCCACTGGGTCGAGAGCTGGTTGGAGTGGATGGTCACGTAGGACTAAACTTGGGTGTTTAGAACGTGGAGTGGCCGGAGGACTCGGATAGTCTACATGGTGTTCAACCGGCAGAGGACTCGGAGTACATAACAATTGGGCGATTTTCATCGGGTGTGGTCGAGGTAGGAGTTCGAGTAGCAAGCTTCTTGCAAAACGAGCATGGGAATCTCGGCGTTTATCACAACATGTTTGTCGTACTCATTGCCGTTTCCATACTTGAATAGTTGATGTCGGCTGCTTATTTCTCCAACCCTGCACCAAATCGCACGCGCCCGGCACCGCCGGAAAGTTCTTGTCGCCCCGCGGTACTTAGTAGGTCGCAAATACCTTGTTTGATATTGAAGGATACCTGTTCTTTTTCGATTCCGCTACTTGGATTTTGTTCACTGCGTTTTGCGGTTTAGCGGCTCGGGAACACAAGGCTTAAATCGACCAGCATTCGCAAAGGTGATGTCGGGAATGTAAGATCAGCGGACCCAGAGCGGACCCCAATGGGTGAGACGAAAAGGGAGAGAGACCATGGAACGTCCACGCAACATTCGATCAGGCGTGCTTTAATTGAAATGTTGCCCGTCGCGGTCAATTTCTGCTCGTACGTACATTTTTTGAAGTCTTCTGCTCGATGCGATGAATTACAGAGCCCAGGAAGAGCACTCCGATGGATACGACGGCAGAGACTATCCCCACAACCGCCAATGCGGTTCCCCCACTCGTCGAAACCGCGTCGACGAGCGGTTGAATGGAGGCAAATAGCGCACTGAGCGTAACAACAGATGTCAGCTGTCTTGACTGGATCTCAATGTCTGCAAAAACTTCTGTGCGCGCGCCAGCTGCGTGTGGTATGCATCGATATTCCTGAAGTTCACATTAGCATCCTGTCAGGTACCGGTTGGCGGACTTGCCTGGCTGCCGGGTTCGATTCTTCACTTTCGATGGTCCATTGCGAGAGCGTCATGGGCTTCATGAGCTCCGGCTGATGTTTTCTGTAATAAACTGTCTATACTTGATGACCGGATAACCTTCCTCTGTAAGAATGATTGTGTCACAAATATACCCCGTAGCCACCAAAGGATCTGAGCAATGCTTTGGAAATAGAACGAAGAAAGAAGCGCGATATAACATACTGGCGCCCACAGGAGACCATGCACTCCAACGAGTAATGAGGGTGATGGGATGGGAGGGGTTGGCCCAAAGTTCCCTGACTTCATAATGAGGAGTCTCAATGTTCCACTGAAATCTAACCAGCGGGTATCGGCATTGGAAAAACATGACCGCAACTGGCGCGCTATCTCTACTGAACAGTGGTTCCATGTAGGGCGAGCGCATCAGTACGTCAGCTTTAAATATAAACTGTCAACCAGAGTAGCTCGAAAACAAGCGCGAGTCGGCGTTCACTTACTCGTGAAATAATTGTACGCGCTCAAGAAAATTGTGGCTTGGATTTTCAAGGAGGTATTGACTTCGATTGACGCTAGAGGCACTGCCATAATATAAATTCGATATTCACACCAGAGGGGGCATGACCCTTACTTAGAGAGTCCTGAATCATATCTTTGACCGCGTCGTACCCGTGGTCGGCAACAGTGCCCCTCAAAGATCCGTGTGTAGTGATGTCTCCTTCCGGTCCTGAGACATCCAGCAGGATCGAATTATGGCACCGTAATTGAACCGACAGCTTCAGATGATGTGCATCTACCTGAAGGAGCGTTTCTGTGCGTGTGAAGCTTAAAAGTCCTGGGGTCTCGCCAGTGGTACTGGAGCTGATTCCATATTTTTTGGATTCCGGAGGTAAAGAGTCCATCCGCATGCTGCGAGCTAGCACATGTTAGCCGAGGAAGATGCTGAGTCGGCTCGGAAGTAGTCGTCTTTGATGCTTGGTGACAGCTGCCACGGAGCACGCCGAGCGCCGTTGAGCTGTTCTGAACGTAGTTGAATTATTTCTGTGTGGCGCTCGGTAAGATTCCCACGAAGCGACACAGTTCGAGTTCGACCTCAAGAACATTGCCAAATCCAGGTACGCGGCTACATAGCATGGATACGGTTCGTCGGCTCTCTTTTGAGGAAGTTCTACGGCTGGGATCGAGTGAGTAAAAATATCGGTGATAGATAACAACAAGACGCACATAACGTTAAGTGGGCGCTTGAGTTCACCACCGGATGCGATTCTATTCGACAGGAACACTCTTTACGCTTAAAAGCTTGTTATTGTGCCGCAGCTTCGTATTCATGGAGGGAGCCCTGCGTAATACCGGATGTGGTCCACGTGCTTCAATGGGTCGGCGACGAGGCGTCGTGCACGACGCAGCCTAGTCTCGAAGAGCTGGTAGGGCGTTGGAATGGGCGCAGAGGATATGCGGATGGCTGTTCATATGGAAGGGGTAGAAAGGTCGTAGAAAGCCTGGCGAGATTTCTCCCTGCATGGGGGATAGATGCAGTTCTGCGACTTGTGAGTTATCAGTCCGGGTTAGCATCGCGTAGCATTCTCACGGCGCCTTACGCTCCGTTGCAATAATTATCCTTATCCACGAGTTTGAAGCAAGAGCTGAAGTAAGTTGAGATTTGGCAAGAGATTCGGAGTTAGCCGAAACACGTCCATTTTGGGCCACGCCTGCTTTCTCCCACTTCATACAGCTTCCTGCTCGTCCACAGTATCCACTCATCTAGCAACGCGCTCCGTTACATGCATTGCTTCTACTTCCAAGCTTCCTAATGAGAAAGAGACAAGATTTTTAACGTGCGTTTAGTTGACACGCGCAAATGGTGGAAAAGCCAAATGCGCGCGCACTAAGCCTGGGGCCCGCGGCAAGGGAGCACGAGGATGGAGTCAAAGCTCTCACCCTTCCCCAGGAAATAATGTGGCACGCCTCCACGCGCTTGCCAAAAATCTACATCTCCGTGACCTCGACAAAACTCGACACGGACATCTCTCCCTCCATCTCCACATCTCCGTGGCCTCGGAAGCTACACACCACTTACATGGCGCCTCCGACCACCGATACAAAATGCAACGCGGGACAATGGGCGGTGGCCGGGGAGTACATGAGAACGAAAGAAAAGAAAGAAAGAGAGACTGACCGGTCGCCCGCCGGGCGTCTTCGGGGCCCTATCTTGAGACGGGATTCCCCCAATCTTGAACGGGCTCCCCCCGCGGTCTGTCTTGAGGCAGGCTCCCCCTGCGGTCTTGAGTCGCCGAGCGAAGGATCCCCCAACGGTCTTCAGTCTTGTCTTGAGACAGGATCCCCCAGCGGTCTTCGGTCTTGTCTTGAGTCAGGATCCCCCAGCGGTCTTGATCTTGAGCGGGATCCCCCCGAGGTCTTGAGCTGCCCAGCGAAGGATCCCCCAACGGTCTTGATGTCTTGTCTTGAGTCAGGATCCCCCAGCGGTCTTGATCTTGAGCGGGATCCCCCCGAGGTCTTGAGCCGCCTAGCGAAGGACCCCTCGACGGTCTTGATCATCTTGGTCCTGAAGGCTTGAGGCGGATCTTGATTCTTGCGCGAGGTCTTGAAGCTTGAAGGTGTCTTGAAGCGGGTCTTGCCTCTTGCGTGCTTGAACCTGAGGACTTGAGGCGGGTCTTGGTTGACTCTTGAGCAGTCTCCCACTGAGGTCTTGAGCGTCGTGAGGAGCGTCTTGACTCTCACGATGTCTTGAGCTTGAAGGCTTGCAGCGAGTCTTGAGGTCTTGCACTGGAATACATAGGACTCGTCGTCACCCAAGGTCTTAATGCTTGGTGGGGTCTTGAAGAGAAGCGAGGAGAGCCATCGCCTAGGTTGAAGGTCTGTCAGCCACATGAATCATAGTCAGCCCCCTTGTGGCTGACAAGGACGGACGAATGGACACACCAGAGACCAGCAGAGACCCCCGCGAGACCGTCACGGAGGGCGGCGAGTGGTCGTAGCGAGCGAGTGAGCGCGAAGCATGGGAAGATGGGAAGAGGCGGGAACACGACGGGGGACGAGTTTCGTCCACGGCGAGGAGCATAGAACACGAAGGTGAGCATCTGCTCGAGCGCAAGGGGACGCAGGACTCACGACACACCTCCAGCAGTCGACGGCTACGGGCGACAGGCTCTTGGGGCAGAAGACCAGAAGGAGAGAAGGGGGAATGGGGCGAGATGGTCGTGGTACGGAAGCAAGAGAGGTGGGGCGGCGGCTGACAGCATCCTCCCTCCCTTCCGCAAAGTCACTTTGGCGCTGTTTGCCCCCGCTCGCGTGAGTGAAAAACGAATCATGTGATCGCGTTTGAGCTTGGGCGAAGTCAAGCGAAGGTGTCTGTCGGACGCGACGCTCAAAATTTGGAGGATAAATGTACACTATTCCCCATTTCGATGGTGCGTGCCAATGGAGCCTATGCACCCAGGACCATCACCGCGGTTCCTAACATCTTGCAAGATTCAGAATGTTCGAATAAAAGCCCTCATTTTCATCCGGGGCTACTTGGAGCGTGCAAACTACGCGCATCGACGGCAATAGGGAAAGGATTTGTATTCAAGAATAAGATGGACTACGATAATTACCGCCCCGCCTACATCGGTGCGAGGCGTTGAGTGCGTCGATTCGCGTGAGCCATAAATGTCGCGCGATTGCAATGGCTCGACGGCTACCGCAGTGCGCGCCAGTGCAGCATGGACCGGGCGCCTGTATATACTGCGTGCCCAATCTCCAGGACACGCCCTAACGCGTCCCATCTTCACGTCTCGGACCCCGGCTGCTCCACCATCGCCTCATTCTTGTTGTATATCTCGCGCTCACGCATAACCGGGACCTGCGTCATCAGCTTCACCCCCGCACGGCGCAGCAGCGCGCGCTCGTCGCCGAACACGCTGTGCGGGGGGACGCCCTGCGGGGCGGGCGCGGTGCACCCCACGGGCGTCCAGTTGTCATCGCTACTCGCGCTCGGGGCGCCGGGGTCCTCCGAGGCGGACGAGCGCGCGTCGGTCGAGCGGGGGGCGGCGCGCGGGGGGAATGTGCGCGGGGCGGCCGACGGGATAGGGGCGTCGGCGGCGAGGGCGGCGAACGCGCGCTGCCACCGCGCGTAGTCGGGGTCCTCGTCATAGCCGAGACCGCGCGCGTAGTCGAGGAACGCGCCGAAGAGGGCGGGGGCGCCGGCGGCGAGCTCCGCGCCCGTCCACGCCTCCTTCTCGCGGTGGATGGTCGTGCGCCTGCGCGTCGCCTCCCACGGCAGCACGCCCTGCACGAGGTGGAGGAGCGTGTACGCGAGGGACTCAAGCACTGCGGGGATCACAAAATTTTCCATGTGGAAAAAAGGCCTGTTAAAATGTTTCTGGTGTTCCCGGTGAATTTTTCAAAGGAAGAAATGGGAATACTTTCTCCACAGCTTTTGTCAGCTGGACAAAGGGAAGATATTTCCTCGGGACGAAGAAGTTATTTTCATAGCCTTCTTTTAGGCGTGAACAACGAATCCTTTCTCTGGAAGGAAAAGGATGAAGCAAGGGAGTTGCCATGACAACCTCCGCTTGACGATTTTTTCCATTGTGGACAATGTTGCCTGTGTTTGCCAGGACAACCCAACATTTTCCCATTCACTTTGTCTCTTCGGGAAATCCTTCCTTTATCCGGCCGAAAAAAATCTGGAAAAATCTGGTTGTAGGAAAATCTACCCAGAACCCCGGAAACATTTTTATTGGCCCTTTTTCCGTTGGAAAAATTGTGCCATCCCCGCAGTGAAGGTCGTCCCTCCGCGACGGGCCTGCATCCGCCAATGTCAGTACGGCGTTGCACAGTGCGAATGAGATTCGAGGGGAGAGGGGACGCACTCAGCCGCCGATGCACGTTGAGGCTCGCGTAGAAGGGCGTGCCGCGGAAGTGCTGGTCCGTCTCCAGGGGGCGGTGCGCCAGGGAGGCGGGGTCGCGGAAGTACGACGCGAAGCCAAAGTCAATGAGGTAGACGCGCGCCGAGTCGGGGCCGGTGCCGAAGACGAAGTTGCCGGGCTTGATGTCGCAGTGTACGATGTGCCGGCTGTGCGTGTGCGCGATGGCGTCGAGCTGCGCGCCCTCAGGCCTTGAAAAGGAGGAGAGTGTGGGTTGGCCCACCATTTGCTCGGCCAGCCGCGCGGCGGTGGGGCCGTCCATGCACCCGTCTTTCGGGGCGAACTCTTCGACGGACAGGCCGAGGCGCTGCATGGCGAGGTACTCGTAGAACTGGGTGCGGCCCCAGGCGACGACGGCTGGGATGGCGGGGTGGCCGGCGAGGAGGTGGAGCGCGCAGGCCTCGTGGAGGAGCATCGGGTGCGCGATGCGCTTCGTGACGTGCTGCTTCTTGAGCGCGACGGGGCCGCCCGTGGGGGAGGTCGCCGCGTAGACGTCGCCGAGGCCTCCAATCGCAATCCTTTCTTCGACCTTGTACATTCAAAGTCGAAGAGGACAGCCCCTATTTCAATTTGCTAAAAACAAATTTGATTGCACCTCGGAGTCGACATCTATTCAATTGGTCGTCTGCTGGGTGCAAAATATTCAGCTGTACACGGAGACCGTCGGGTTGGCCTTTGGGCGCACGGACCCTCACTCGGTGATCCGAGTTAGATCACTTTAGTTGCTTTTTTTGGTTCACAGAGACTGCGCAACGCCGTGCTAATTATGGAGATGCATTAATTACGGCTGAGGAAGAACATGCATATAGGGCGTTCAAGCCAGACGCGTCCAACAACTGACTACTTAAATAATGTTGAATCCCCAACGGGCCCGGGGGATTAAACATTTGATGGCATTTATTGGAAGACCAATATATGTCGATAGCACTGAACTCGACACTATTCTGGGACGAGGATATATCATGACGCCTCTCCCACCCGGCCTTTTTTTAGCCACAATTTTTTAAAACCTTTGTGGGCGCTGGTCAACTGCAACGGTCTCAGCTCTGCATGATCAGTATTACGTTTTTGCTCGGATTGTATCTTGAGTTTGCCGAATTTTTGGTGGTCCCCTGGTGACGGTCGACGTCGAACTAAGAACGGCTGTTTCTTGATACATTGATTTCTCCATTTGAACAAGTGAGCATTGTGACAATCGACGTCATTTTTGGAAGGCTCCTCTCCGGACGTGCGCAGTTGCGCCGCTGTCCAAATTTGCTTTGTCGTTGCCCACAGCCACGTCTTTTGCCTCCGACTCTCATGAAGCGCAGTCCTGCCCAGGGATATGCCCCGGTTCCCTCCACATCCTCCCTCACCACCCCCTCCGTCCAACACTCCAGAGCCTCCACCCTGTCGCCCCAGAACTCTATAATAAACGGTGTGGCCACCGGCGAGATTGGTGCAGGATATGGGCCATATTCCGTGCGTTATACCTCTTACTGCGACCTTTCCTTAGTCCTTATTCGCCCTAGTACCCCCAACCAAACCGCGACAGCGCCTTCTCCAACGCGCGATTCAGCAACGCCGCCTCGCTGGCCCCCGGCGCAGCGTTGACGCGCTCAAACACTGCCTCCGTCTCCCCGCAACTATGGGACACCGACCCCGACCTCGACGACGCCCTCCACGACCCCAACCGCACTGACCACTCCTGGACGCCCTTTTCCCTCCGCGGCTGGGCAAACGCCACCGCCCTCGTCGTCCTCATCGGCGGCCTCCTCACCCTCTTCGCGGGCTACCCCATCATCGCCTCTTTCGGCATGTCTAAGTCGACGCTCGGCGCGTTCAACCTCGGCGGCATAAACTCGACCGGCCAGGTCCCGGACCTCCCGGGCATGCCTTCGCTCATCGACGCGGACACCCCGACGTCCGCATACACGCGCACGGGCATCACCGACAAGAAAAAGTACAACCTCATCTTCAGCGACGAGTTCAACACCGACGGCCGCTCCTTCTATCCCGGCGACGACCCCTACTGGTGCGTGTCCTTCGATTTTCTGTGTCGCCGTCCTCACAGTGCGCAGGGAGGCCGTCGACCTGCACTACTGGCCCACCGGCGATCTCGAGTGGTACGACCCCGGGGTGCGTGCCGCGCCTTGCGCGCCAGACGGAGTATTTAATTGATCCAGGCTGTAACCACGAAAGACGGCCAGCTGGTCATCACCATGACGGAGCAGCCCAGCCACGACCTCAACTTCCAGAGCGGTGCGTGCCTTCCCGTTCATTCAACCCCCTCTAACGCCGCTCCGGATTTAGGGATGCTCCAGTCGTGGAACAAGTTCTGCTTCACGACGGGCTACGTCGAGGTCGCGATCAGCCTCCCGGGCACGCCGCAGACGCCGGGGTTCTGGCCCGGCGCGTGGACGATGGGTAACCTCGTGCGTCTTACCTCACTTTCTTTTGTTTTGCTGACTTCTGACGCGCGGCGGATAGGGGCGCGCGGGGTACGGCGCGACGACGGAGGGGATGTGGCCGTACACGTACGACACGTGCGACGTGGGGACGCTGAAGAACCAGACGGCCAAGGACGGGACGCCCGCGGCGGCGGCGACGGGCGGGAACGGCGACGCGCTGAGCTTCCTCCCCGGCCAGCGCACGTCGGCGTGCACGTGTCCAGGCGAGGACCACCCCGGCCCCGACGTCTCGCTGGGGCCGCGGCGTGCCCGAGATCGGTGCGCTCCTCTGCCTGAATTATTCTTCTTAAATACATGACATCGCTGATGCCGGATGCAGACATCATCGAGGCGCAGGTGGACGTGTCGCTCTTCGAGGGGCAGGTCTCGCAGTCCTTCCAGGTCGCGCCGTTCAACCTCGACTGGCAGTTCGTCAACGCGTCGCCCGCGACGGGCTTCGCCGACGCGAGCAAGACCAAGTTCAACTCGTACAAGGGCAGCAACGAGCAGCAGGCCGTGAGCGCGCTGACGTACATCCCGTCGACGGGGTACAGCGGCGCGGACTACGTCGTGTATGGGTTCGAGTACTGGTCGGACCCGGACAACCGGGACGACGGGTACATTACGTGGGTGAGCGAGGGGACGGAGAGCTGGACGATGACGGCGGCGGCGATCGGCGCCGACACGGCGGTCGAGATCAGCCAGCGGCTCGTCCCCGAGGAGCCGATGGTGCGTCCGCTTCGTCTCTCTTTGTCTTTTGGAAGCTGAGGAAGCGACCGCAGTACCTGATCCTGAACCTGGGCATGTCGCCGTCGTTCCAGGCGCAGGACTTCAAGCACATGACTGTTCCCGAACGAGATGCGCGTCGACTACGTGCGGGTGTATCAGCGCGAGGGCGTGGCGGACGGCGCGACGTGCGACCCGCCAAAGTACCCGACCGCGGCGTATATCGAAAAGTGCGTTCCGTTCTGTCTCTCTCCCTATCTCCATCTTTCGTTTCCCCATTTCCTTCGTTTTTGTTTTCTCGGCGTTTCCGGCGTTTTCCCGCTGCGTTTTTCTGTGAAATCGTTGTACGGACGGCAGGCTGACGAGTTCCGCAGCCACATCGAGGCGTACAACAACCCGAACCTCACGGTGTGGGCCGACGCCGGGTTCACGTTCCCCAAGAATCGGCTGTGGGACGGGTGTTAGATGTGCAGAGGAGCTGACCTGCGACGAGACTTTGCATTGCATTGACGACTTACCTTACGATACGACACGACACGGACATTACGACGCGTAATTAATTGCATGGTGCTAGTGCTAGTGCTTATAGATAGAGATGCGTAGCTACACATAGTTCAATTGTACATCTACCCATGGACTCGACCTGAACATTCGTCTGACAACGTGAATTTGGAACGATTGATCAACGGCTCGCGCGGAGCAATTTGTTGTGAATGAAAACCCAAACAAGAATATTGGAAGTTCTTGAGTAGATTGATTGTTAGGCGAATTAGCTGTAGGTCTGCATCCTCTTCTAGAGGGTTGAATCGTAGGATGGTCTTCGGGATATCCAATTCTTCCGCGAGCCAGTGCGATGTAGAAGCGGCGGTTAACGCAGTTGGGTCGTTGAGGTAGTAGAAGACGGGTGGAGTAGAGGTTGTCCATTGACGGTAACCTTTTCAAATCCGAGCCTTCCAGACCAGTATCATAAAATCACGTTGTACAAAAGTCTACTCCACGAAAAAATTTGCGCCATCCCGGTCCGAGACGAAGTGTGCAAGACCCTCCTGGGCGCCTGTAGAGAAGTCGGAGGTCTTCAAGGCGATGGCTAAATCGCTCATCGTCCATATCAGTGACAGGCTTCTTCCGTGTACTATAGTACAAGTCAGCAATTAGTATTATCCAGGAACCAAAGACTGCTTACGAAGGCTGCTACATTCGTTGGATATCGCGGCAGCAGAGTCGATATAGGACGGAATCCAAGGGTTTTTGTCGACGATCTGTTGCCACACGAGATATGGTATGTAGGGGGTCTTGCCGTTGACTGTAATTGTTTCGGTATGAAGCCCACCCATCAAAGCTGCGTCTAGAGAGGGAAAGAAATATGGGTTTCCAGGAGGGGTTCAAGGGAGAGAAATGCTGACAGGACGCTGAGTAGGGTTTCTGTGTGATAACATAGATAAAGTCGATGCAGTCGTCGTGTTCTTCTTCAGTGTACACTCGAGGTGAGAGATCGAGAATATCAAACGGCTGTCCAGGGTTTCGTCTCAGAGCGTTCCCTAGCCGGTCATTGGCAAAGCGTAACGCAGATAAGTATTCTTTGACAACGAGTCGGCTTGTGGTATTGATAACCGTTCTCAGTAAGGCTGCATTTGACACCTTGTCGACTACTGGAGCGTGGTCGTCCTTGACGAGGGTGGACTTGTCCGGGTCGAGCTAAGTACTTAGAGGTGAGGACAATGAATAAAATGAGACGCACGACCTCAGAGTCGATGTGCGCGGGCTTGATGCCGGGAGGAAAATTTTGGTAACAAGTGGTGGTGACGGTCTGGACAGTCAGTTATATAGCGGGGTGCGAGCCACGAGAACTCACGGTCGGGCTCATGTTCTTATCCTTTGAAAAGAGGAGGTCGGACAAGTCCCAACGCGATCACATGATGCGTTTTCCGACCCACGCGAGTGAGGGCAAACAACGCCAAAGTGACTTTGCGGAAGGAAGGGAGGAGTTGTCAGCCACCGCCCCACCTCTTTTGCTTTCGTACCACCACCATCTCGCCCCACTCCCCCTTCCCTGCTTCTGGTCTTCTGCCCCAAGAGTCTGTTGCCCGTAGCCGTCGCCTGTATCGTGACTCGTGAGTATTGCATTTATCGAGCGAGGAACGAGCTAGATACGATAAAGCGTCTGTCAAGAGAGACTAAGTATTGCATCCCTTTGCGCTCGAGTGGACGCTGATCTTCGCGATCTGTGCTCCTCGCAGTGGACGAAACTCATCCACCATCGTGCACCCGCCTTCTGCCGTCCATCCTGTCATCGCGCTCGCTCGCTCGCTCCAACTACTCCCGCTCTCTGCGCTCGCTCGATGGCTGTCGGGGTGCTCTCTGGTGCGTCCATCCGTCCATCCTTGTCAGCCACTAGGGGCCTGCGGATGATACATGTGCCTGACAGATCTTCAATCTAGGCGATGACTCTCCTTTCTTCCCATCAAGACCTTGGGCGACGACTCGTCGCGACGTGTGCAAGACCTTAGTGGGAGACTGATCAAGACCCAAGAGTCAACCAAGTTCAAGACCCGCATCAAGCCGTCAAGTCCAAGCACGCAAGAAGCAAGACCCGTCTCAAGATTCAAGACCTCTCGCAGTAATCAAACCTGCCTCAACTTGAAGCCTCGGAGTCCAAGATTTTCAAGAGTAGCGCAAGAATCAAGACCTCAAGGCGCCGGGGCGCTTCAAGACCACGGGGGGAGCCCGCTCAAGACCGCTGGGGGATCCTTCGCTAGGCAGCTCAAGACCTCGGGGTCAAGATCAAGACCGCTGGGGGATCCTGACTCAAGACAAGACCGAAGACCGCTGGGGGATCCTGTCTCAAGACAAGACCGAAGACCGTTGGGGGATCCTTCGCTGGGCGGCTCAAGACCGCAGGGGGAGCCTGCCACAAGACAGACCGCGGGGGGAGCCCGCTCAAGACACTGGGGGATCCCGCCTCAAGACAGGGCCCCGAAGACGTCCGGCGGGCGACCGGTCAGTCTCTTTCTTTTCTTTTCTTTCGTTCCCATGTACTCCCCGGCCACCGCCCATTGTCCCGCGTTGCAGTTTGTATCGGTGGTCGGAGGCGCCATGTAAGCGGTGTGTAGCTTCCGAGGCCACGGAGATGTGGAGACGACGCGAGAGATATGTGTGCAGAGTTCTGTCGAGGCCACGGAGATGTGGATTTTGGCAAGCGCGCGGAGGCGTGCCACATTATTTCCTGGGGAAGGGTGAGAGCTTTGACTCCATCCTCGTGCTCCCTTGCCGCGGGTCCCAGGCTTAGTGCGCGCGCATTTGGCTTTTCCACCATTTGCGCGCGTCAACTAAACGCACGTTAAAAACTTTGCCTCTCTTTGTTAGGAAGCTTGGCGGTAGACACATTGCATAAAGGAGCGCGTTCCTAAGTAGATGGTTCGGCAAGTGGGTGCTGAGCAGGAAGCGAGAGAAAGGCGTGGCCCAAATTGAACGCGTTTCGGCCAACTCCGAAATGTCTTCGCCAGCCCTCTTGCCAGCAACTATTGCAACGTCGGATGCTTCAACTGCTTCAAACTTGTGGATACTTTTTGCAACGGACTGTAAGGCACTGGGATAATGCTACGCGATGTCAACCGATAACTCAGAAGTCGCAAAACTGCATCGACGCTATAGTGAAGAAATATCGCCCTTTGTACCCGAGTACCTTCTGGGCGCGCTACAAGATAACTCATTGAGACTTGGCTACGTCGTTCCGGCGTTAAGTGAGGGCTCCCTTTATGAATACGAAGCTGTCGCGCACACCGACCAGTTTTTGCACCCCGGAAAAGAGTGTTGGATCCGTGCGCCTTTACTTCCTTCAGTTATTGTGCGTCCTTTCTGATATCACCAATGGTCCGTGCACCATTTTTTTACTCATGCTTGATCGCCCTGGACATAGCGTACTAACTAATATCTTCCCATGATTGAAATATCTCCCGCCGTGGGCTCCAGGCGCCGGCTTGACCAAAGCCGCTGAACGATGGAGGAGCATCTTTCACAGCCGTTCTCCTCTGTAACCTGCATTCCCGTACACTAGATCATGCCGTGGGCTGGGCGGGACTTGGTGAGCACATAGAGCAGAAAGAATCTAAGGCTTACCTTTCTTGATTAAATCCGCGCATTTTTCAGCAACAACCACGGCTCCAGCCATGGGATGAACAGAGAGTATATCAGGGAAGATCGAACAGTCGCACACACGGAGACCGTCGATTCCGTGAACCTTCAACTCGTCGTCAACAACCCCAGGTTGATCATCGTCCTCTGGAGCCATCCTGCACGTCGATGTATAGTGAAATGTCGTGCGATGATTTTCCCGAATAAATTGGTCGAGAGAATCATCGTCCTCTGATTCCGGGACAACTAGGTCCTTCAGGGGGTACCCTTGAGCCCGCACTTGTTGGCCAAGTCGAAGAACCAATCGGACAGCTTTGCGAGCGAGTGTATAGTCAGCTGGATCGGATAAGTATTTTGGGTGAATTTGAGCCCTCGCGTGAGGATCGGTCGATACAAGACGAACGGTGCCAGACGATTTCGGCTTCGTGAGAGCGGGGAAGAATGAAAATACCCCGAGGCGGTCGAGCATGTGGTGTTCGCCTTCACAAGCACGGTGAGCAAACGACATAACCTCGATGTCAGGGATGTTGTCGGGATTCCGAGCATCGAGGTCCTCTGGGGTGGTTGAAACGACTTCCATGCATTCAGCAGTGAAGACCGCACGAATATGGTGCTCTGCACGAATGGGATGCCAAGGAGTCCGCCTCCATAAAATAGGTACTTGGCGACCTCCACTAGCGCCCGGAAGACGCTATTTTTTAGTGCATGGAGGGATTCTTGCATGGGAACTTGATACGACATAGAAATCGCTAGATGGTCTCTCTTGGTTTGGACATTGATTTAAAGCGCACGAATGTATACGGAAACTAGTACTACTTACCAAATAACTGCCGACACCCGGCAGGTCTTTTACGACGACCAGACTGTGATTGAACAAGTGCTGCCGGGGGCCTATACCACTGGAACAGCAAAAAGGGGAGCTCAGCTTGAGGGCACATTTCTTGGAACAAATCAATTCACCTGAGCATCAAAATCTGCGGGGAGCCGATGGCACCAGCACAAAGTATGACTTCACGAGATGCGAGGGCGCAAAAATTCCGCGGCGAGCGTTTCAAGTGAGTATCTTCAAAATATACCCCTACAGCTTTGGGGTTCCGAGTCTTCGACTTAAAGACATCCGGAGCAAACTTTATACCAGTTACGATTGTGTTGGTACAGATTTTAAGATTTTTCTTTCGCGCCTGAGCGACTTTGTGAGGTAAAAACGCGCGGAATGTCGAATTACGATGCATGTTGCGATCCATCGTGATATCCACTGCAGCATAGCACACAACTGGAGCATCTGGAGAGTTGAGATCGGGACTGTGTGGGATTCCGAGACTGGTAGCAGCATTCATCACCCTTGCGTAATCAAACTTAGTTTGGTTCGACGAGCATTGTACTACACTCACCGCTGTTGAATTTCGAACAAGGGTCTTGGAAACGTTTGGTTCACCCACACCCCTGGTGCACGGTAGGTATGAGACAACGAAAAAATTATTTATGTCGCTTACCATCCTTGCCACGGAAAGTCGAAGGGGGCTGACTGAGAGAACTCTCTGATTTCACAAAGTAGGGTTCCAGCTCGTCGTAGCCCCAGCTTGTTCGTCCCATATTTTTCCACTTGTTGGAATCAGCAATCCCACGAGAATACAACTGCCCATTGATCAAGGAACCGCCACCCAGGCCCTCTCCAACCACTGCATGGATTACTCGCTCATCTCCCTGGACCGACGGAGAAAGGGGTATATTTGCCGCTGGGGCACCTGAGCGATATTGGTTCGCGGACAACAGTGGCACATGGGCCTGCCAGTCATCAGACACTGGCCCTCGCTCTAAGAGCAGAACAGAAATATTCGGATCCTCGCTCAGACGTGATGCGAGACAACAACCGGCAGTACCACCTGTATATATATATTTATGGGTTAACGGGGCGAATATTGGAGTGTCTAAGCACTTACCTCCAACGATTATGAAGTCGAAAGTAAGATCAGTCAGACCTCCTACATCCGCGGCGCCGAGAGCTGGGTACTTGTCGAACGGCCACATAGAAGAAAAAGGTGAAACGGGATTATTAAACACCTCTTTATATTTGGTCGGAGCTCCCGGGGATACCCATCTCATGTATTGAATTGCGGGATCTACAGTAACACGGGCATCACACCGGGGGCAAAGACTGACGCATGTGGTTTCCACATGCGGCCAATGTTCAGCCCAGTTTATGTCCCGCCCTCTAACAAAATGGTGAGTTTAACCCACCACAGCACTTAAAAAAGGAAAATACGGGGTAAGGAGAATTGTCGCTATTGCGCCCAGGCTCCACCAATCGCTTTCTATCCTGGACCAACACGAGGGATAGCGCCACGCAGGAGCTACAGGCACGCTCCTATGCTTGTTGTTCCCGGGCGACTTGGCAACAAGCAAAGCTTCGGGAGACATATATGCGTTGCGGGACGACTTCGAACATCTGCTTTTTCGACAGACCGAAATCTGCGAGCAGAATTCTCGCAACATCAATGATGGCCTTGTTCCTCGACGCCTAGAGCTCGACCCGCGTCGCCGCCATGCGCGCTCCGCGAGCTCTGCTCAGGAGAGTGCACGGACCTGCTCGGGCAAAACCAGTTGTAGGTGCTTCGTTTTTCGTCCGAATCCCTTGATCTAAAGCAAGAAAATCCTTCTTAAAAGCTTCCCAACGGGCCTGCGACTCAAGTCGAAACGTCGCCGTCCATGTTACAAGTGTGCAGGTCGAAGGCATCTGGCAAGAACATTGCAGGACAATCAGTCATGCATTTTGAATATGCTCGCTCATCGGGACGCTCGCACAAAAAGGAATTACAGCTGCAACAAGATTGTCTAGAGAGGGGAGTGCAGGAGGAGAATTATCGTCGCCAGAGTTAAAACCCACATTACTTCATACAAAGCCATCTATGGGAGGTGAATTTAGAGACATTGGGATGTGAAAGGACACACATTGAATTTATGCCCTTGGACCCGCTTGAATAGCTGTGATGATTCTCTCTTTCCAAGTCTGGAGATCCTGGGCCCCCATGATGAGAGCGTTGTTCCCGTTCATGGCCAGAGGGGCGGGTACAGTGTCAAAGAAGTCCGTCCAAGGAATTCTCAATTCTTTACTGGTCAGGTCACCAGTGAGGGAAAGGGAGCTTCGGAGACGGGCATCGCAGACTCGATGCGCAGCGCCCGCTCGGGGAGGCCGCAGGACAAAGTTAGGGTCATTTTCATATAGCTCAATCAAATACTGGCTTCCTCGTCTTCTTTCACATCGATGATGATGAGGATGACCAGTTTGACCACGCGCTAGAAGGAAAGAAACACAGATAAGGATGGATAAGAGACATAGAGGATGTAGGCTTACACCGCGCTCAGCTGCGGTGAACCATCTATGCATGTCATTTTTCAGGCGTTGATGGCTTTCTGACACCCCGGTTTCAATTACAATATTGGGCCAGCAGCTGTCGGGGCCTGGCGGTCGTTGGGGGTAAATTGACTGGTCAGGTTCTTTGATGTTTTTTCCGCCTGAATTAGATATGTCGGTGGCTAAAGGTGCGCACATGAGGGTGATGGAGAATCATGAAGTATAAAGACATACTTTGTGAACCGCCGAAAACAACATCGCGCCATATAGAGCCTCCTGACTGTGTTGCAATTAAAACTGAAAGTATTGCCGTGAGATTATGGGTGGCTGCTTCGTGTGCAGGGGTAGGAATGAGATATACAATGCATATTTTGTGCTCCGCGGAGTAGGATATCCTGAAATTGGTTAATGCAAGATCGTTGTTGGTCCAGACAAGAATATACCGAAAGCGGATTTTGTCTTCGTTTCTGGCGTGGTGGAGTACCTTCTGGACATGAGGCCAGTCCTCGGGCGAGACCTCATGCTCGAGAAAGGCAGCTTTCAATTTGCGTTGCGGGTGTTTTAGTGGTTTCACTTGGTCCAAGAAGTTTTGATATATAATTTTGCGACGCTAGAAAACATGAGTAGAGTACTCGAGCAGCAAGTTGTGTGAACCAACCTGATTTCGGGTTGAATTGAACAGGGCGAGGCCATCCGTGCGACCGATGCGGCTGGGCGCGGAAAGTAGTAGGTCGTAAAGGCGCGAAGAAGCTTCGCCGTGAACCAGTGCCTTCTTTAGTAATGGCAAGCGGTGACGGAGGAAGCGTGAGGCGGTGTACGTCCAGGAGTCGAAGAGTAAGATGGATCCCGGTAGATGTGTTGAGTCGGTGAGAAGAGCCCCTAACAGTGGTGTAGTTTGATCTAGTAGTTGTCCATTATTTGGTTCCGAATAGGCAGCTGTAAGCTTTCCTGGGGAAGGGTGAGTGCTTGACTCCATCCTCGTGCTCCCTTGCCGCGGGTCCCAGGCTTAGCGCGCATTTGGCTTTTCCACTCTCTGCGCGCGTCAGCTAAACGCACGTTAAAAAATCTTGGCTCTTGTTCATTGGGAAACTTGGAAGGAAGAACATTGCATGTAACGGAGCGCGTTGCTAATGATAGCAGGAAGTGGGAGAAAGCAGGGAAGGGAAAGCAGCGCGTGACTCAAAATGGACGCGTTTCGGCGGTGTTTCGGCCAATTCCGAATCGACTTGCTTCAGCCCTTGCTTCAAACACCTATATAGCCCACCTAACCCCTCTAGTTAGAGGTGGAGATGTGGTGGGTCTCCCCCTCTAATTAGGCTCGGTTAGGTGCGATGCGCGTGCCCTGCTTAATTACGCGTTAGCTCTCTGAAATAAAGCAATAATTATTGAGATATCAGACGGTTGCGATAAAATCTATTGATAGCACGGCAGATAAAGATAAGGGACTGATAACCCACAGATAATGATAAAGCGGCTGATCAGCTGC
>JARJLE010000316.1:0-64818 GCA_029289555.1 Mycena latifolia | reverse complement strand
GGTTGGTGTGTGGATGTTCTGCTGTCAAATCAAGTATCGTGCCTCAACTCATAACGCTTGCCACGGAAATCCCTGTGACAGTTGGCTCCCAACCGGTCCCACCCTTTCCTCCTCATGATATCCGATCCTGGCGGGATGTGGCGCAATAAAGGACGAAGCCATTGAAGGTCATGCATTATTCCGGAGTCCCATCTATTTAAATAGGACTGGTGAGTGACCTGAGGCTTCGGTGTTCGACATCGCCGATGATTTGCAGTCACAGTCGGATTTACGCGGCTGCGTGCGGGTCGGACTAAATCGATCTGTCTGCTAACAACCGAGTGTGGGAAATATAATGTCCTTGCCGTAGCACGGAGGGCATCACGGCTTGATGCGTGCAGAACGGTGCAGATTGGTCAGATCTATGTGGAATGAGCTGCAGATCCCGAACAGGAAAGGAACGGTATGTTTCACCCGCATTGCTGTTAGATGTCGTTGCACAGACCATCCGCTGAAATTAGGGGTGTACATATCGTATTGAACGTCATCGCCAGTTTTCTGTTCTCAGCCTTCAAGTTTACGACGTTCCAATTATAATACCTGCCACTAGACCTGCAGTGCGAAAAACGCGGGGTGTCGCTGGCGGGGACCTGTTTGCTCGCCGTGTTCTTAACCCATTGCGAGGATGCTAAGAAACTCTCGGAAAGGTGGACGCACTGAGTAATACGGTTGAGGTAGATCGTTACGTTACCTTGGTCTCACCGGGTTTGTCAACGCCGGTTTTGTTATATACCTCTTCCCATCTCGGGATCGCCTTCATCTCGCCTCAGTATCTAAACCGAACGCCTCGCTAGCTGCACCCTGAAAATCTCTCATCATCATCATCTCACCTAAACGCCAATGTCACCCCCTTGTGCACCCTCAGCACTCGTCTTGCCCAGCATCCACGAGATGTTTCCAGAGCTGCGCATCCACCGCGCGCATCCCCCTGCCATTCAAAATCACTTTGAACCTGCGCCCGGCGAATACTAAGGCAGAAGCATGGATACTCTTTCTCCGTGCTCAGAAGCCACCCCGGAGCGCCTCGTTGCAACACCTCGCATCGAGCTACCCCTACGCGCCGTCCATGTCATCGCGCGCAGACTCATCGTCCGGCTCCTCAAATGGCGATGCGGACAATGACACGGACTGCGGGGGAGCCGGCGACGATGACGTCGGGACAGGCGGCACGCGTGTCGCACCTGCGGCAAGCGATTCAACCGCCCAAGCAGCCTGCGCATCCACTCCAATACACACACCGGCGCGACACGTGAGTACCGTACTGTCCCTGCTAATACTTGTTGCATAATGTCTCAACTATTCCGTTATTTATAGCCTTTCGTTGCCCCGCCCGTCTGCGGCCGGGAATTCAACGTTAAATCGACATGCGACGCCACTTCCGCACCCATGTGTCGCCCGGAGCGTCCTCTCCGACCGTTTCAGCGTCCCATACAGGCGCATTAGAACGAAGTTCGAGACTCGTTTGCAGATGGCTAGCCCGGTCACCGAGTCACCATGTATTTGTTTTCGTTCTGATTCAAACTCTTCGTAACATCGGTCTCGTTTTCACCAAGGGACGGCGAGCACATATACTTAGTGATTATTGCTTCATCGCCAGCACATATGCTCTCATTTGCTGTATCATACATATCGAACCTTGTGCTGCTAATGATACTGCGACGAACGCCACCCGATAACGTAAGATGTTCCAGCGTGGCGTTGTTGGGATTCATATCATCACCTGGCTGAGAACTTCTCTCGGAGCCCTTGAGTTTGCCCCTTGGTCCCTGAGGCTAGCAGAGCTCGAACTTAATTGACCTAAAACCACTCGAAGGGTTTGATTGTGACGCATGGGCCGGATGGAATTGCCTTGAGCAAATTACATGAATTTCAGTGTCCGTCTAATCAGGCACGCCAGCCGTCCTGTGTCCGACACGCCCAGATAGGATTACGGTCGGAGCTTTCTCTTGGGCGATGCCACGTTATGTTATTTCTGCGGCCATCCCGGTCGACGTCGGCGGATCAGGAGCCGCGAATGTGATACTGGCAAGGTGTACCGTAAATACATCTTTGCTTTATAAGTGGTTCAATCGGTAAAGACCTCACGTGTCATTGTGTATGTCGACGGCTAAATGAGTCCGTGAGGTGACTCAGCCCGTCCCTATACAATATGATATCGCCATGGAGGTCTACAGAAGCCCAATAGTTGTGGCAGGATTAGTGTGTAGAGTGCCAGGTGTACGAGAAGTGCACGGCGTCTAAAAATCTTCTGGGATATTGATCGGAACCCGTCAAGTGCCGCTATCGTCGGATCTTCCATGGGCGCGGGAAAAGGAGGGAAGGCATCGCTCGGAGACTAGACTAGTCCCATGCAGCATTAATTCCGAGGCGCCCCGATTACGTTTCGAGCGGTGCCGGCCCTGCAACATCATTCAAGTGAAATTTGTAGTCAGCAGGAACTGAATCCGCGACGTGGGATTTGCAGAGTTTGTCAGCTGTAATGAGATCGGGGGCCGCTAGACTTGTAGTACAGCCTACCTCATTCGTTTGCTAGGCCTGTGAAAATCAATATGTCCGTTCTGTTCGACTTCAAATTGTACAGTTCAATCTTGCAACGACGCCTGACATCGCAGTTCGCTGGCAGGGAGATTGGCCCGTGACTCCAAAGGTAAATTCGGCCTGGTTGCATCGGCAGTATCGCCGAGGGCAACCTGAGTGGCACGTGACTTGACTAATATCCATTGCTGCACGTCGGGCAAATTTCGATGGCAACTCCAATTTCTGCTAATTACTACCTACCCACACCTCGTGACGTGGGAAGACCCCGTTCTCGACAAGAAGCTTAATGATGTCCTCATGGCCATTGAGCAAAGCTCCCTGCAACGCAGTTCCGTGTCGTTTACTCAGCGCATTCAGGCCCCCTTATCGATGAGCAGGCGGACAATGTTCTCGTAGCCTTGGTATGATGCAACGTGAAGTGAGCCTGATTTGCTCGGTGAGGCATTTCTGAAGATCCTCCTCCTTTGCACGAATCTGTATCGCGGTGAGATTCGGAAAGAGCTGTCCGAGAGAGATATGGGCCGCGAGTTCTTCGACGAGGAACTTCTGGAGCAAGAGTCGGAGATCATTCATCCCCGCCAGGAGTTTCTGCTGCTCCTCTGGTGCATGGCGGAAATCTTGGATGCAATCCTTGATGTAATCGCGGGCCTTCAGGGCGGTGTCTACGATCTGGACGATGCTCGCGAGGGTACCGATAATCTCCGCCATGAGGGTAGAAGGCAAGAGCTGTTATGGGCGTCTATTGGGCGTCTAGATGGTCAGATAGATAATCAGATGTTGAACCGGAGATCGGGCCGACAACGCCCACTCGGCAACGGCCGATATGCCGGACCTGTTATAAAACTCCCTGACCCAGCAGTAGTATGTCATCGACTACAATGCTCCAAGCGGTGATATCAGAGAGGGAACTGCTGAAGATGGAGGAAAGCCTTGGGAAAGGCTCCGGCTCGCTTCCGAGTCGCTCGGGGTTCCCTGACCCTCTCCGGGAACAAACTACGGCGAGACTCTAGAGATGGACAAGAATTTGCACCTCAGGAAGCTTAGCAGTAGGCAGTATGAGGACTTGAGTTTCAAGAGCGATCCTTACCTTCGGCAAACGTTCAGGACTGTTCAGGCCCCGGGGACAATATTTCAGTGCGGACAAAGGTACTTCTATTTCTTGAGGTTCCAAACGGTTCTCAAAGAACAGATTCTGAACTGTGTGCCGCAAGGCGGGCAACGTATGTTGTCTATCATTCGAGCAGTCCGATGAATTCCAGGATCCGGAGGGTAGACCGTGCCAAAAGAAGGGTGCTAAGATTGCATAACACAGAGATGAGGGATCCACACAGGAACAGAAACTACGACTGAATTTCGGGAGCCACCGACGCATTTTTGTTTTTAGAAAGAACATTCGGGGGGCAGATACGACATCAGTCGCATTCGCAAGGGACCGGCTGCGCATGAACTCTCGAGCGACGGGCGCAGAGGAAATTTGATTAATCCGAGCCGAGGTATTTATTGTCGGTCTGAAACAGCCAGAGAATAACACCGAGTTGATAGTTCAATAAATCCCTTCCTCCCTCCGTATTCGAACTTGCTCAGATCGGACGGAGTCAACTAACATGAGCAAAACGTATTCCTGATGTTGAACCGGGGACTTGAATCAGGCCCGGCGGCAGATTAGTAGGCGGCCGTTGGGCGACCGCATTTTATTCGCCGCTGCCGTCCCGGTGTATAATATTTTGCCGTGGTGCGGTGTCGATCAGGGAGATCTCGGAGATGATGAGGGGCTTCAAGATAAGGCAAGATGCCAGGAAAGGCTGCGAGGTGAGATCTAGATCTTGAGAGAAATGACAGATAATATCGTGTTGAGTTGATGTTCGCTGCTTGCATATTACACGAGGACGCAATACCAGGTGAGGCACCTGGGAAAGTGCTATTGATGAGAAATCAAGTGTGGTACACCTAAGAACATTCTGAAAAGCTTCCTGAAACCGTTCCGGAACGTGGCATCCTCCACAGACTGAAGGTAGAACAACACCAGGTGCCATTGATCCCGGCTCCAGATCCGACGCTTACATGGTATAATTCATAAGGTCTCAGAAGCCTAAGGGTTGGGTTCGTCGTACGGAATGAGGAGGTTGAACTCCGAGATCGCCGGCGAGTAAAAGGGAGGTCCCACGTGATGCGATGCGCGTCGGGCATCACCCAAGCACACACAAACACGCTCGAAACACGCCACCAATGGTCGCATCGTTAGCCATTCCTGAACTCAGTAACTAAATGGAAATTCACTTGTGAGAACTGGTTAATGACACACCGACAATGCTGAAACGAGAGACCCTATGCAACGAGAGAGAGCATGGAAACAAACCAGTTTCCCGACTTCCAGTCACAACTCCACAACCGCTCCACTGGTGTCGTAAATGAAACATCAGGGTGGACTCATCTTTCTCCACGTCACGCTCGGCGCTAAATAATTGTTACGTTCGTGGTCGCTGTTCGTTTCCGCCCTAGTGTTCGTGCCTCAACACTTCATGGCACCTATATGTGCCTCATTTGAGCGGAATCGAGCCGATGATAACCCCCTATTGAATCCCTAAGCAATAAAGATGGTACCGACCCCTCCCACCACCCACCGCTTCCTTACATTCCATCCCCCCGGACGGACTGATCATCTGGTCTACCTCACCCTGGTGTCCATCCGCCCCCCGAAAAACACCTCACAGTATATAAGCTGGTTCGAGAGCGACTTGACCTCAAACCCTAGTCCAACCTACTTACCTCCCACCGTCGTATCAAAGAAATGAGGTTTCTCACCCAGCTTTCCACCGGGGGCCTGTTTGCCACGGTTGCATTTTCGCACCTCCTGCAATTCGGTGCCCCCGTGAACGGATCGACGGTCACGGCTCGATCAAATATAACCG
Source organism: Mycena latifolia (assembly GCA_029289555.1). Taxonomy (NCBI): domain Eukaryota; kingdom Fungi; phylum Basidiomycota; class Agaricomycetes; order Agaricales; family Mycenaceae; genus Mycena; species Mycena latifolia. Next base: position 59,332 of record JARJLE010000316.1, on the reverse strand, counting down.
TCCAAGTCATCAAACCTGTAGAGATTCACCATTCATGTTCCTCGCAGAATATATTACTAACAAATGTTATATGGAGCTCAGCTGTCCATCACACGGCCTACAGACGACGTTGCCATACTGCTTGGAATCTCGCAATCATGCCCAGAGACTTGTCCGCCGCCAGCGGAGGAAATCGAAGACACTCTATACAAGGGCCTTTATGATCCCACAAATCACACCGGCCGCGGCATCCTCTCCGCATCGTACCAAAAACTTCACCGTCATTGTCCCCAGAAGATTTTGTGAGCGGAGTAATACGGCTCAATCTCGGGCACTGGGTGATAGTTGGGTGAGTTTTTGGTGTCATGCTCTGCGGACGACACCTCTGATGTTTTGGTGTAGGACGGGTAAATCTGAATTTCTCCAACATTACGCTTATGGTGGTCAATTGAATACTAGCTAGGACAATTGGGCTAGGATGGAACGGCACAGCCGAGACTGATACTGTAGTATTTTGTTCAAATCGACCTGGGGGGTGACGCGTGACCCGAAATCCCGATTCGACCATCCGACCACGGCCGAAATTTTGTGTGACACAACCGAACATTTTCAACCAACGGAACGAAAATTTTGGTTTTACGCGCTTTGAAGCGAAATTGAAGGGTGCATCACGTTCAGTTCATTCAACCACGGGGTGGACGAGACACTACAGTATATCTCTCCCAACGTTGAATATAATATTATCATAAATCTAGTTCAATGACACATAGTTGAAACAGACACCGTAAATACAGCGAAAAAAACTGGCTTGTGCTTACTTCTGCGTGCCTGAGGGGCAACGAATGATTGTAAGAGCGTTCGACTTGAACGCTCTTACAATCATGACGGGACTCCGCGGCATTTGCCGAATTATATCGAAGGGGCTCGGAGTGCGTCGCGCCCCTGAGTGACAGTCCCCTTTGCTCCTGACTACCACCTCCCCGCCCTCGAACGGCCTCCAATCTACTTTCTCTGCGTAGAGAGATTGACCAGATACCGATGTTCCTAGATTTATCGGTGGAACTCATCCAGGAGATTGGAAGTCGGGTATCTAAGTTCCTAATCAACCAGAATGTCTGGAGCTCATTTGGACCCTCTCCTAGCTCACGAAAAAGGATCACAAGGATCTTGGGGCAGCATGCAGAGATCTCGACCTCGCAATGGTGCCTCTCATCTGCACCTCCATCGTCGTGAACATACGGGAACTGCGCTTGAACGAGCGTCTCGAGATGCTGAGAACGATCGCGACAGGAGAGACAGGATGGTCTCGATGGGCGAGGACGTTGACTATTGTCTCAGGCTATTATCCTGAATCAGGGTTCAACTCTGAGATTTCCGACGCTCAGCTACGGGATCTTCTTGCAGCAGCACTCGCGACTATGAAGGGCACTCGCGACTATGAAAGGCATTCGAACTGTCAAGTGCGGATTGATTTCAGTTAGCCACATAATCAATGCTCATCTCTCATTCCCAGGTGGTGCCTTAACCAAAGGTTGCGTAGCAACGAAAGCGATCCTCTCTGGTCGCTGGGCCCAATCTGCAATTTCCTGACTTCCCTTCCGTTTCTCGATAATCTTCAACTGAATTTAGATGACGACGTCGACCTCCCTTTACGACCGCTGTCTGGTTTACGAGTCTTGCAGGTCAAACGAGGGTACTGGAGTCCCTCTTTGGTTCTCAAACCCGCCGAAATCATCACGCGTACGCGTTCCCTCACTACTTTTAAGCTCACTGGGAGCGGGCCATGTCCGGAAATTTGGACGCTCCTGGCGACAAAGCCAGAGCTCCGGGCGACACAGCTCACAGAAGTAGCCAGTGATGAAGTCACGCAGGAACTCCTTGGTTACCTCGCCTCGTATTCTGGCGCAGAGTGTCTTGTATTGGACCGTCCTAATGCTGGCGACCGATGCGCATCCAACCGCATCGCCGATCTATTCTACAACACCGCCCTCTCCGCTACCACTTCATCCCTCGTTGAACTTTATTGTCCCGCCGGCTTCGAGTCTCGGTGGAGCTTCGGAGCACACAACGTCGATGTGATTTCTCGGTTGCACAGGCTGACGAGGCTGACGATGAGTGTTAATTACGCCGATGTGCGGGATGCGAACTCGGATGGCAATACCGTTGTGGGTGACAACCACTCATTCCTTTTGAGCCACCTCACGGACAGACAATCCTCCTGCACACCGCCGCGCGTCTTCCTGCCCTCTATAGACTCTCGATCGAATCCGCCACCGCAGAAAGCATCCGTGGCTCGCACTGCCGAAACCCATACATGAACCACGAAAATGAGATGCGAAGGATTATAACGGCCACCGTTGAAGCTTTCCGCTCTTCCGCTGTTTCCTCAGCATTCGTGCGCATCTCCGGGAGAAAGTGGTAACTGAAGTGTGCTGCGGATGAGAAAGAGGCGATGTCGGGCAGAGATGGGCAGCAGCAAATTCCAGGCGCGGGACTGCTGGCATACCGCGAGCTTGTGTAGTCAGGTCATTACATTCATTGGTCGATTATTGAATTTAAACTTCTCCAATTTCTTTTCGTATCGATTTCTGATTTCTGTGTATATTGAAGAAACGGTCACCGTCCTCTTCATCTAGCGTCACTACTTCCCTGAGAGGATCAGGTTCTGCGGCGCGACACAGCCGCCCCGGGCACAGTCGAAGAGACCTCTTTTGGTAAATTGGCAAGTTTTGTTGCACTGTTGAAAAAAGAGAAATAGTGAATAATGACCAGCGCTCGGGTCGTCATCTCTTACTTATGTAAATCCAGGGTCAGAACATTTAATGGCGGGATGATAAGTATCGCAAATCTTGAAGCCACCAGTCCTTTGAAGCTGGGAGCGGAGGACCGTAATCTTGGTGTAGACCCACAACACTGATCGCAGACACTCAAGGAACAATTCGAGAAGGAGCACCAAGACCAGATGCTGCTTGAAGACCGGGTTTGGGCCCGAAAGTCGCGAGAAATCTGGTGTAGATAGTCTACTGTCTCTGGACGCTTTACAGCAGCGTTGACGGTCAATTCCTTCGAATTCATTGCCACCGGTCCCATCGCGGTGGATATGGTTAAAAGGGCCCTCGAATATCGAGTTGCTGCGGATTTCTACGGGTGTGCTATGAGCATCGGGACGAATGCTGACGAAAAGCAAGGTACAGTTTAAACGCAAGGTGGACGTTCGGATGAAGAGGTGGGCACCGCCACCACGTGACAGACGCGTCCTTACGCGTCGCGTCGATATCAGCAAATATTGTGTTGCCAGGGTATACGATGGAATTCAGCCACACCCTTACCCCTGCGGGACGGAAGCTGGAGGCGTGTCTTGACGTGTCAAAGTTCCGTACCTACCGCGTCAAAAATCCCTCTGAAGGGAGCTCTATCTGACAGCGAGAATGGGAGCGGCATGATCAATTCAAGACTAGTACTGGGCTGTATTGCTGATGTGTCGATTTCGACTATCATGAAATTCGTGGTCTTACCACACTTGGGACTGGGGAGCTATCTCTCCAGAACAAGGTTCCGATGGTAGCAACTCGTCAGTGACCTCGATGTGTGTCCATGGACTCCCAGGAGGCGGCAAGATGCCGGCATACCGCCGTCTGCAGATTAGGGACATCAGATCAGCATACAGAGCGGGAGAAGGTGATCAAAAACATGAGCGTCGGGCAATGATACTCTCCGGCCTGTTGAATGGCGCTCATCGTCTCAAACCTTTCTGTCCTTCTTCGCGAATCTTGGTCTTGATATTCACCCGATGCACCCATCACTCACTGGCAGCTCCGCGCGCCAACTCCTCACCTGGGAACAGTCATGGCTAACCCAACTTGAACTGTTCCCAAATTGTACCACCATCGCTCTGGCATGACAGATCTAATGTTAACACATAAGTGGCTTAGGTTTGCCACTACTTTATCACTCGGAGCCTCACGCTTCCGGGGAACAGAATACAGTTTTTAACGCGTACGTCTGTGTATGCCACCCGCTATTGACAATGACCTCCTCAACGGGCGACTTAGACACCGCGACATTTGCCTGGGACCAGCGAGTCTTTCTTCTTCTCTCTGTGTGAACCATTCTAATGCTGAACATGAACCCGAAGCCACATATATCGCTACATTTTTCTCTCTGGGCTGGGTGCGTCATATCAGCCCCCTCCCTCATGCGCGCTGAGCTGAAGATGACGTACAGCTATCCTGCTCTACGACCACCTGCTGACTCTGGGGACGGAGATCCAGACCATGTGGCTGTCTGAGCTGCGGCCCGGCACGCTTTGGTTCCTCGGGGTGCGGTATATCTCCCTCGTGAGCAGCGCTACGTTCCTCGTTTTTATTTTCGGAGACTTGAGCCCGAAGGTAAGCATTCAGTTATGAAACGCGTAGCTCAACTGAAGCTAATCGTTTGCTGCAGAGGTATGGCGCAACATTGTCGATTTCCTTTCCTCATTCGCCGCACTCTAGCTGTGAAACAATGGAATGGGGTCTAGAAGCTCTGCTATTACTTCAAGAGTCCCTCGTCGAATGTAATTCTTCAATTCAAATTTATTCCATGTGCCTAAGACCTCTGTTTCCTGCAGTTACACTCATTTGGCGGGTATTAGCGATGTTCAGATTCAACCTGGGGGTCGGGTCCGCCATGGGGATAGCCTACGCCGCTGCTGTGGGCCTCGGCCTGGTACGGACCGCATGCAGAACTACCCCGTGTGTTCATAATATTCACCGTGTTTCTTCTTTTCTATTTTGCAGTGGACTGTAATAGACTATGGAAGGCCCCAGATGCTTACCATGCCAGGATTGACTGGGTGCCACACAGCGATCCCAAGAGACACGTTGGTCTGATTTTCAAGTGGGTCCGGAATGCTACTGAATTTATGCTCATTTCACAGGGCACTGCGTGGGTCAATACAAAACCCATATATGCCCGATTAGACTCACACGGTCCAGGCTTGGCCGGCAGCTGGCTGGCCCAGTGCGTGTACTGTATTTCATTCATGCTTTAAAATAACCTCCGGAAGGCTTCTACTAGACCTCATCGTGTTCGGTCTTACCGTGTACTGCGCATACCGCGACCGATGGACGATTCAATACTTGCCAGGATCCCTTGTGAAACGAATGGCGCGCGATGGTATGCATACATTATTCACGTTCGACCCTCGCAAAACTCACGCGACTCGTTGAGGTGCTCTGTATTTCGGGTTGGTTCCCTTTTTTTGGAGCATGCGCGGTGCAGTATAACTGAGTCGGAGACGCCCAGAATAATCGTGCTTGCGAATCTCGGGAACATCTTGACACTGTTTGTGCGTGCTCCTTTGCCAATACGCGCTAGAACTTCGCGAGTCTGAGATTGATTAATTCCAACCACAGCTCGGCGACGTACGATATGCACTTAATTCTCGGGCCTCAACTGACGAATTCCAAAAAAAAAGATCATGATTGCCGGGATCCTCTCCTGGTGGACAACCTCGTACGCCTCCCCCTGCCCTTGAGTTCCGGTTCTCACCTCAATTCCCCAGCCTCTCTCTCGCCCTGATATGCCGCCTGATGCTCAATCTCCGGAGCGCGGACGCCGGGAAATCGCAGGCGGAGAACTTCGCCTTGATGCAGCTCGCAGACATCCAGGTCGTCGGAGAGATTCCGCGCGGAACGCACACGGACGACAATATGGGCTCTTCGACAGACGCCTGAGTGTACAGGATGTAGATGTGTGGTTCTTCCTTGCTGCGGTATTGGTCTTTTGCTAATCTGGAAATTTGAGAATGAACAATAATGTAGAATTGCGATCGCTCACTGGCAACGGGCGGCGCTGGTGTGGAATCATAAATATAAACGTCCTCCGTGCATTAAGCATCAATACTGAACAATCATACCGAAGACCATACTGTACCATTTCTGCTATCCAAACTCGTACTCCGCATAAGCCAGTTTAATTTTTTTCAAGACACCGGTGAGAAAAAACACACTATCCTTGGACCATGTCCCGTCCCCGAGTCGAACGTGGTCCTCCTGTACAAATGGCGCCACTTGCCGAGATATAGAATAGAGGAGTGCACAGAACACCAGCGGGATTGATTCCTGCTTTAACGTGCCCTCGACTATGGCTTGCCAATCCGGCGCACTGGTATTTGTTGCCGTCGCTCATCGAATACTATAAATTTCAGGGGTGCACCGGCGCACCAGCGGGACTAGCTCTTGCTTTATATGTCCCTGGGCTTGTCTATTCGGATTTATTTATGAGGGCCTTAATTCTGGCTAATGGCCGAGGGTGAACCAAAAGGAATTAAATGGAGAAGATAATAAGTGTGGGCTATTGGGCACCGTACATATTGTACCCCACGAGCCTGTAGATTAATCTTAGACCAAAAAAAAAACGGTGCCAGAAGAGGCCTCGAATGTCCCGCCCCCGAGTCGAACGGGGTCCTCCTCTACAAATCCTGTAGCGATTCCCGACGACGGAATAGAGGTATGCGCCATGCACTAGCGGGACGTATTCTTGGTTTCACGTGTCCTTGACTATGGCTCGAAAATCCAGCGCTCCAGGCGAGAGAGAGAAAAATGGTATCGCTAACAATGATAATTATACTCCAATTCGATCTAGAAATAAACCGCAGGTGTACGCCGCGCACCAGCGGGACTGACTGTTGCTTTATTCCCGCCTCCGCTATCTATGGTTGAAGTCAGTAGAGTACGTGCGGCGCACTCGCGCCATTGAACAGTTCAAGATCAATCTGAAGCCCAGCTCAACACACCCAACACTGGTGCAGGTCCAGCCGTTGATACTTGGTTATCGTACACAAAAATCCGAACATTACGCTAAGCTATAAAAATATGGGAAGGGAAGAAAGACACCAAGGAGCCAAGACGACGCGACGCTATCGCGGCTCGCTGCGCACGTCGCTCTCGCAGTATGGCCACACCCATCCCCCATCTCCGCCTCTTGCTCCGCCGCCGACGCCTCCAGGGTGTGTGTACACATATGCAGGCGATGCGGGGGTCTTGGGTGTAAAGGCGAACGAACCCCTTGAAGACGCAGCAGAGAACGAGCTGGCGGAGACCGCCGAGTCGGGCGAATAAGAGGAAGAGGCGGGCGAATAAGCGGGAAGCTCCAACTCGCGCCATTCTGCGCTCCCGATTCGAAGCGCAGTCTGCACCAGCGGGCTGACGGACAGGTCGAACTTCGAGGGCGCGCGGGGGAGGGCGTACGCGGAGCCGTGGTTGCGGAAGTGGCGGCGCATGTTGCTGTTCACGTTGAACGCGCGGCCGCAGCCCGGGTGTGGGCAGATGAAGGCTGCGTGGCGCGCTCGTCAGTGCGTCCCATTTTCAACGTGAAGAAGAGTAGCAGAACGCACGGGTGGCGCCGGTGTGCGTGTTGGCGTGGATGCGGAGGCTGCTCGGGCGGTTGAAGCGCTTTCCGCACGTCTGACAGACGTGCTTCATGTTCTTATCCTCACCACCTTCCTCTTCGTCGTCTACTTCTGCGTCTGCCTCGCCGTCGGCTGAGGAGAAGGGACGCACGGGCAAGAGGTGCGGGGAGGGTATAGGACCGCGCGTGGGAGGGTGACTCGAAGCGACGTGCTGCAACGACGGAGCACACGGGTAACTCTGGAGGACGTCAAAGGAGAAGCTTTGTGCTGGTGCTGGTGCTGATGCGGGCAAGAGCGCGGGAGGGAACGAGGCGGGTGTGGCGCGCGGAATGACTCTGATGTGCTCGGGGAACATGTCGTGGATGCTTGGAAGAACGACTCTGCGCGGCGCGTGCGATAAAGTACCAGTGGAGGTGCATGCAGTGTCCATCGCAGACGATACTCGGCGAGTTTGCAGCTGGGAGGTACACGTCTGAGGTCAAGTTGCAATTGAAGTCCGACACGATCAAACACCAACCAAACACCGGGGATTTTCCTGGGATTTTCTCGAAGGTAATTTGAAGTGGTGGAAGCGAAAAGGAAGGGAAGAGGCGAACCCACAATAAAAGGCGGCTCAACTCACGCCCGGGCGCCACTGCCAATCTTCACGTAACATCGACCTGCGCGTGGTCGATCTACATCCGCAATGGAATTATAACCAAATGGGATCAGATCTGCAGGCACACGTATGACATCGACAGTGCTCGCTCTCGGCCTCCATGGGCAGCGAGGACTTGAACGTGGTGTCCTATCGATGATTTAAACTGTAATGTTTAGTGAATGTCGGCAGGCACATGACGGACCTCAAATGAACGCCGTCTCGTCCTTGTTCACTTCCTCGGGAGCAGGAGAATGCAATTTTCCAAGTCAGTCCTGACAATCTATATATGCATGCTGAGCATAATTCCGATTGTCTTACGTGCCTCTGTCTGTCAGCGGTGATTATGCTTCCATAGCAACCGGCGACACTTTAAATTTGTGAGTCGATTCCTCCGAGGAGTTTGCATTGGGGGAAGAACGCAAAGGGGGGAAATTGCGGGCTTCTCAAGGGAATGAGAAAGTGTGGCAGCCCATTTATACGGAGTGCCGGCTCTGTCGGCAAAAACTTTGCTTCAACAAAACTGAGAGGTTAACTTGAGGTTCAACTTGCCTGCTACCGCCATAAGAATTCAGGGTGCGGAGAGCACCGAGCATGACACGAGCATGGGGCGACCGGCGACCGCGGGCCCTTGTTGCGCGCTGCGTCTCATAAGACGTAAACCTGAGTCAGAATTAGTCGCAGTCGACAAACATATCGAGTCTGGACCTTGTCTGGGCCTCTCGGGGAATGTAGGATCACCGGGTGCCAGTGGATCGAGAAGTGAGCCAATTATGAGGGTGGAGAGACCTTGACAAGCAAGGTAACCGATGAGATGAACCTTGAGGAAGAAACCGGTGCGCAGTGTCAATGTCCTGCCCCCGGATCGAACGGGGTCCTTCTGCCTCAAAACGTTCGCAATACCCCCATCGTGCACATCTGTACCAGCAGGACCTCCTACAGTACCTCTGTCACTGTGCCATAGTTTATGCTGAGCTGAGTGTTGAATCAATTCGGGAGGTGCTAGCCGGCTGGCAAAATAATTGTAAAAAGACTGCCAAACCCTCAAATCCTGCCCCTGAGTCGAACGGGGTCCTTCTGCCTCAATAACCAGGACAACAACCCATGGAATGCAGACGTGCGCCATAGACCAGCACACTTTCCTACCTATATAAGTGTGCCTGGATTTATGCTAGTCGGGGAGTGCTGAATCGATTAGCAGAGCGTGCGCTAATGTTGAACAGCCTCACGGATGTATCCATCGCCCGAGGTCAGGGCGAGCCAATGAATGAAAATGATCTCCCAGATTTCGGAAGAAGAAAACACCCGTCAACGTAAGTCCTGTCCCCGAATCGAACGGCCTCAACAGTCATCAATGCATATAAAATGCAGATGCGCACCACGCACCAGTTTATTCCCGTATACCTAAGGTTGTATGTATGCTGACTCAATTAGATCTTTACTTGACGTTTGCCTTGACTATGGGCCTACAGAAAGTTATGGTCCGCTGTGTTATTCAAGGAAAGGGAGCTCCTTTCGAACCTTTGTGGAATCGAGACTTATATGGACACATGATTTTGGCTAGCAATACATACATAGGCGTGTGATGGCAGGCTATCTTGTCAATATGCCGCCAAAGTTCTGCAGCAGTTTAAACATCTTGCAAGCGATAAGCAACAAGCAGGGGACCTCATTTAAACCCATTGGTGGTCAACATCAGCACGGCGCAGCTATCGGAGATTGTGTCAGACGAGGAAGAAGGAAGCCATATTCGTGGGCGTACAGGTTTATTAGCGTTCAGCTGTGGGAAATGTAGTGCTAGAGCATCATACTCCCGCGGCGGCGTTTCGAACTCCACAAGGGGGACTGGTCCATAAGTAGTTCCGAAAGTATCCAGTCGTGTTGGGCAAACGCCACAAGGCGACCGTGGATGACGATAACGCGGATGCGATTCGAACGTGTAATCGTACTCAGTGCATTGACACCCGCCCCCGCCGGACCCAGGCGGATTCTGATATGTCCGAGATTTGAAACAAGGAGAGGTCGATCGGGTGGGCGTCCTATATTTCAGATGAGCAGGGCTAACCGTGATAAGGGGAAAACGCGCACACTCGCCACAAAGTCGAGGGCTTCCAGCGTTCGAAGAGCAGGCGCAAAGGTTGGCCAGTGGAGGATCTGAGTGTCGTTGGAAATGGAACAGGAATAATCCGCAGTGATTCCAACGGGATGGGCGAAGAAGCATAGTGGGGGATGAAATGGGGCGAGTCTGTCCCTGTGTAGGAGCATCCGAGTTCGATGTGTTTAACCCACAGCGGTCGAAGATCTGCCGGAAGATCGACGGATCATCAAAATTGCACAATATTCGTGCGCGGCGGAGTGTAGGCAGACTGAGCAACTGTTGTAGCGCCATCACAGTGGAGGGGAACAGCGTGAATTGGAAAACAGAAGTTTCCCGCAGTTGTGTGAAGGGGAAATTGCATACAGCCGTGAATGTTTCGACGGACAAGAAACACGGATGGAGGTCCAGGCGGCGGATGTATCGGATGAGGTGCGGAGAAGACTGCAATATGCCGTGGCAACGATCCCATATGCGCTGATCAACATGCATATGTGCGAACTTGTGTGCGAAGGAGACTTTTCTGAAAATGCGAGATTGGGCGGCAGGCACCCAAGAGCGGGACACCAGCGCGCAGGTCCTCAGATCCAGGATTGAATCGAGGAAACCAATGCAGTGATCACGTAGCTCTTCGATATTCAAAGGAGATTGAGGGGAATCCATCGCCCTTGTCGCAGGAGGAAAGCGGTGTCACACAGAGGTCACCGTCATGCTGGGTCGGACGAGTGTGACGATGCTCGCATCAACCGGCCCAATTACCCGACCGCTCTTGCCTCTTGCCTTCTTGTACTTTCATTGCCACCCTGTTCGTTGATACCTCATGCACATCTTTAGTCGGCTTTATCGACACACCTCGCTCCCCTCTGGACCAGCTCGCATGCTCTTCGTCATGCGGAATGATCTGCCACAACCTCGAGTCATGATCAGCACAAATACGTCTCAATTCGTCCTGGCCGGATACCCATCAGATACCGTTTCTTGACTGGGCCTATCGCTCACTCTGGAATCGCCTAGCTCAATCCAGTTGCGTTCCTATTTTCAAAACAAAGAGCCAATCCGCACGCATTCTGCACTTCAGGAAGGTCTTACAATTATTGATCAATTTAGACGCACTTCTGTCCTCTGCACCTAGAGCTTTGACGCTACTGAATCGATTTTCAACTTTCTCCTCTGGACACTGGCTCTGCAATCTCTATCTACTAACTCTTGCACGGACGAAATTGTTACTTGAGCTCGAAGAAACACTCTCGCATGCGATGCAGTTCGCACTTCTGGATACAATTCTCGCGTCTTCACCTCTCCTTGACTCAGTCATGACTCACATAACTCTTGACGTTGTCGAGAATCTGTCGCCTACTGTCGCCCAAGTACTTGCTTAACTCGCCGCCTGTCGACCTCATCTCACCGTCCTCTCAACTGTATCTAGCCGGCATGCACGTCGTATCCAGGAACCGAAAGTATACCGCGCTTTGTCATGGTACAGATTTTATATGACGTGAGGGTGAAGGTAGCGCGTCAGTACATCTCTCAGCAGCCCATACCTATTTCCCCCAATGCCACCCCCCGCTACTTCCTTTTGCCACCCAGCGCGCGCATGCTGCCAGCATCCTAACCTCTGCACTGATTTCGCTGTAACTTCTATTCGTACAAACGATACCGAGTAAAGTTCGCTACACCGGCCTCGTGACCTTCGCATCTCCGCCTCATCGCAACTCCACTCACCCTGCGACAATATATGCATCGCCGCGAACCCCAATTCTCTCCCATCTGATCTGGACCTGGGTAGAGACAGGTAGAGACTATGTCCTGGCTGTCAAGCTCCTATCATGCGCGGGCGATCATATGTTCCGCGATGCATTTAGACTCTGGAACCCAACGCAAATCTCACATTCCTGAGATCCATATTCTCTATAAGCCCTAGCCAATGTGGCAACCAACTCCGCGCGTCCAAGTCCGCTGCAGCGGTATCCAGGCGCCTTGATCTAACGAGACACGACAGAGGTGAGTCGTTGATCTTTCCACATCGAGCTAATTATTTTTAGTCTTGTTGCAGTAATATTGCAGATCCCCGAATGCCCGCTTGATCCCCGCTGCTGGAGAATGTCCTTTCGATTCGCATCACCGTCTGCCAGAGTTTCGTCTTGCCGTGAGTCCCCGTGTCGCATCAGTGTTAGCTCCGCCCCGCGGCTTAAGTCGCGTCGTCCGGCCAGCACCGGCGTCTATGAGGACAACTCGGGCCTACTCGGGCTGTAGTTATAAACGTTACCCCTTGTAGGCCTATCCCTCTATTCGCCGGATCCCCGTTTCCTTTCGATCGTCCCTACCCGACCCTGGGCAGATTGGGATACGTGTACCCAGGATCTCGACACCGCCAATCAACTCATGGACTATTATTTCCTTCGTCCTCAAGAACTCTCTGGTTTTTTCCAACTCAGTCTGCCTTGATTCGATAATAAATTCATCAAGACCCAGGAAGACGGCTTAATGGAGCGAGCGAAAATCCTTGCAGCATCTGCTTACGGTGTTATCAGCTGTCAATGCCAGATAAAGCGGCACCAGGTTCCAGCGCGACCGCCTGTCCCCAACCCAAGTAAGTCGGCGGTTTGAAATCCCCAAGGGTCCGTGTGCCACTGAGGTCGTTGGCCGGCGTTTAAAAAAAATCCTACTTGCCGCACCGCGACAGATCGCGCGGAAATCCATGGACGGCGTTTGATTCTGTTGCTTTTCGGGGACTGGATGGTTGCGGTGGGCTCCCGTAAGCCACTGAATATCTTCAACATCCTGTTAAAAATTCGCTCTCGCTTGGCAACGAAATGAGGTAGGAAGTCCTATGGGGCCTGGCGCAGTCCGCATTCCGTCCTCTTTGCCCTTGAGTTGGGGCAAGAGGAAACTGCTCGCTCAGGGCCAGGATACGTCCAGCAGGTGGCGTCTGTCAGACTTTTTGGTATAACGGCTCCAGGACCCACGTCCGACTTCCAGGCCGAAGGCGCGGCTGAAATCATCCGAGAGAGATGCTAATGTCGTGTAGACCATCAGAGCGCCTGCGCAAACTCGGCGTGCGACAGACGATCTCATACGCCCGTTCTCCGCACGGCGACGGCGGTGGCGTTGCCATAGGAGCGATGACCGACAGACGGAATTATGAGTGTTGAATCACAGAGTGAGTTGACTTGTTGCGCGTACCTGTAGGTACCAGGCACCAGTGTTCATTTCCACCTCGTTTCAAGCTAGATACTGACTGTGGCTATGCAATTAGGGTCCTCTGTATTACTCAAAAAAATTAATTCTGATTCATTATTTACGTCACCTTTGGGCGAGCGGACGGGGAGCATTTTGGACACCGCCGGGTGCTGGGGCGATCTTGAACCCATTGGGGACAGCCGGACAGCCGAAGATCCACTGATAGTCGTTCGGCTGACTGTGGTTAATTACTCATCACGGCAGAATTTCGGTGTCCGCTCTTCCCAACTCCCCCGTCATCTTGCATCCAGTCCTCATACAAACCCATCGAATCCCGTAAGATACCAAGGAAATCCCAAGAAACCTGTAGTCTTTTTCGCCACATATATACTTGCTGCGGAGTCCAAACCTAATCGCAGTCAGATATGCCAGTGGCCTCGTCCATTCCATCGTGTTCGCGCTTCGTCCTTCCCAGCATCCACGATTTATTCCCCGAGTACCTGGTGCAGGGCGCCGCGCTCTCGCCTCCCTCCTTCCCTCGACCGCAGTTCGTCCCCGCGCCACCGCCGCCACCAAGCTACTCGTTCGACATCCTACAGAGCTCCCCGCGCAGTATGTCGCTGAAGCACCTCGCCTCCAGCCATCCACAGGCACGTCTCTTCCCGTCTGTCCACCCCTCGGCCGCGCTCCTCTCCTCCGGCTTCAGCGCCACCGACGCCATTGTAGCACTGGATGACGACGAGGGGATCAACGAGGACAAGAACTTGAAGCACGTCTGCCACACGTGCGGGAAGCGCTTCAACCGCCCGAGCAGTCTGCGCATTCACGCGAACACGCACACCGGCGAGACGCGTGCGTTCCCTTCCTCTCGTTTGACCGAACAATGGGACTAATAAGATCAAAAACTCCAGCATATAAGTGCCCGTACCCGTGGTGCGCGCGCGCGTTCAACGTAAACTCGAACATGCGCCGCCACTTCCGCAACCACGCCGCCACGCCGCTCGCGCGCGCGCCCTCTCGTTCCTCCTCTCGTTTTTCCTCACCTTCCGCCCCGCCTACTTCACCCAAGAACGGGCGGAACTCAGACGCGACACGGACCTCGCGGGCCTCATCTGCTGGCGCTGCGATTTGGCCATCGGCCGACGGAGCAGGACGGTGGGGGTCCTACTGCGAGAGCAACATGCGTTCCGAAGCGCGCTGATCCCTTCTCTCCTCAACCGATTCCGCACCATGTGAACCCAGTATCCCTACTATCGATTTAAACACGAACAGTTAGTACAGAAAACCCTACCACCATCGCATAATTTTACAGCGTATGTAATGTTTGTATATCACCAGCGCCGCAGTGTACGTATCCAGTGACTCAGACTGAATTGTCTCCTAGCCCTAACGGGCATCACACACTGATATTGAGTCACTGAATGATTCATGATGCAACAGTCGCGAGTCCGAGTTGTGAGTTGCAAATGTTTGCACCCAATTGAACTGCGAGTGTCGACTCTGTACAGGGCGCATCTAACTTCAAGCCATAGACAAGGAGACATAAAGCCGTTAAGTCTCGCTGGTGTGCGGTGCACACCTGCATGCAATATCTTGGTGATCGTGGTTTGATCTAGGAGGACTCCATTCGACTCGGGGGCGTGGCATTAATTGCCTTGAAGGACGGTTTTTTAAAAACAAAATTAGGTCTTGAGAACAGGAGTAAATGGTAAGAAGTGATACATCTTGTGAGATAAACCAGAGGTATAATGCCTAGACATGGCATATAGAGCGAGGTTCGAAGTTGGGTTAAAGTTGAAATTACATTAACACGTACACCGCCACCTCCCGTTCCTGGGACTCAACTCCCCTGGCACTGTCGGCCTCGTGCCTCGAACTCGTGGAACAGTTTCAATCCACTCTCCTCTCAACTGCCGGTGGCGCTGCCACGAGGACCATTGTTATGCACTCCAACCAGTCACCAGTCCCCGGATGGATAGAGACTGCGCGCTGGTTGTAAAGCTTGTATGAACTATGGTGTTTTCGACAGTTTATATTCCGGGACCCCCGAGGCGAATCTCACGCTGCGGAGTTCCTACTTTCCGTAAACAACCTGATCCAACAGATTCTGCTCGCAAAACCGACATTCCTCGCATCACCGCCTGCAAAGTGTAGGAGAACGTCCGACATGAGACTGCGAAGCTTCTTTCAAGATACGAAAGATGATGCGATCGGTGGCGTTCGTGTCGACTAACAGTATGGTGTACAGTACGTTTCTCAGATCTGCCGGGCGATGTGACGGTGCTTCCTGGTGTCGCGTACCAAATTCCGATATTCGTCTGGATAACTCGGGCGGTAGATCTGTGGTTCTATTTCTGGGTGTGGTTGGATCTCTCCAATATTCCTCGGATCCCCGTTTGATTGACGCCGTGTGTTTAGCCCAGAATCTTTGAACGCCGGCGGTCAATGCGTGAGCTAGTATTTTCTTCGTCTCCCCCACGACCTTTATTGAAAACCTCAATCTGGGAGCGATCTGCTAGTGGAAGCACCCTCTTCAACTCTTCCGCTCCGATCACTGGCGAATATAAGACCGACGGAATATCTTTCCTTGACGGGATTTCGAGGACTGACAGTCATTTTGAATCCTGATCTCTTGAGGATAGAATGGTGCGGGAGAGGGCCCGAGCGCAACTATGACCTACCATCATCCAACTCGCACTCATTTCGGCTTATTTAATTTGCAACACGCTTCTACGTACACAACGTTAACACCCACTAAGAATCAGCTCTAGACAGACCCAAATTGCCTCGCTCGAATACAATGGAGAGCCCATCAATCGTCTCGCCGCGGAAGTTCGGATCCCACTTTTGCAGGATCTCGACAGCCTTGCGTGCGTTGACCCGCCGCAGAACGGTCTCCGCCTCTTCATCGTCGCCTGCGATGTTGGCAACATCCTTCGGCCCGAGAATTGGTCCATCTTCCCCCAGGAGCGCAGAATCCACACGCTTCGCAACGCCCGCTTCTAGCTCAAAGTCGTTCAGATTCAGTGCATGCCCGCAGAACTCCATGGCATTCTGAACCATCGTCTCTGTTACCCCTGGGTCTGTGTCCGCCGTCCCTTGGATTACTGCGGGCGGGTTAGATCAGAAGTAGAACAGAGGCGGCAGACCAACCGGGGCGAATAAAATCGAAGGCGCGGTCAAAGTTGTCTTCGCCTACGTCTGATAGAACGGGAACCGATTGCGAGATCATTTGCTTGTACGCGCTCATGACGACGATCAGGAATCTGCGGGGAGAACATCGTCCCTAGCGCACGAATGCGATCTGAGACGGCGTACCTCGTGTACGATGTGCTGGTCTTCTTGTTATGGAAGTTAATCGCCTCTTCTTCTGTGCACTGCCCACGGATGGAGGCTGCAATTGTGCACGCAGCAGTAAGCCCTCCGGTAAATGCGAGATGCACGCCAGAAGAAAAGAAGGGATCAATCTTCGAAAAATATCAGGACATCAGCATAGGACGGTCAGAGAGGTAATTACGAATGCTGCAATAAATCACTGTCAAAGGGTAGGATGGTCTTTGGCAGCAAGGGAACGAACCTCCAGCATCTCCAGCAATGCGATAGTTCGGACCAGCATACTGCGGCGCAGAGTAGCTGTAGTCACCCGCAGTTTTCACCTCACCGAGGAACTCTGCGTCGCCGAGTAGCGCTTTTAAACCGGGGACGAACTGGAGCTGATTCATGTAGTGTGTGAGATTCACGTCAGGACCAGACACCTCCGCCTTCTTTGCACGGGCCAGATCTTCCCTGAGCACGACGCCCACGGAGACCCGCCCGCCGTGCAAAGGGATGAACCATGCCCAGCCACTTTCATCTTGAAAGTAAGTCCGCAGTCAAAACAAGGAATTCTCAAGAGTGGAAGGTCGCGAACCGGTAAGCGCCTCGAACCATGGCGCATTCTCGCGGCTAGTGCCTGGCATGTACTTATTCGCCCCCGTCCAATACCCCCACCATGCAACACTGCGCAGGGAAGTGTTGAACTTCCGGTTCTTGAGGTATTTAGTCGACATAATGCCGTTGCGGCCGGAGGCATCGACGAGCCATTTGAACTTGACTTCCCCCGTATTTCCAGTATCGGACTTCCACTCGGCTGAGACGGGCTGTTTGGCATTCTCGGGCGAAAAATTGATCGCCGTAACGGAAACCCCTTCATAGACGCGTGCGCCGTTCTCGGAGGCATTCCTCAGCAGGATCTCGTCAAAATCCGCCCGGTACACATTCCAAGACGCGTTGTTAGGATCGGGGTTGATGAAGTCGGTGTCTAATGAACACTGTAAGTTTCCAGCTGCTGAAGGGAAAGGTTATCTCAGCGTACATCCTTCGCGCTTGTTCTGATGGAGCTTTAATGCGGCTCCTACCTATCGTCAATGAGCAACGTGCGGAGTAAAATGATGATTGTGGCCTACTTTCACGGTGAACCCGAAGTCGCTGACCTTCTGCTCTGCGCCGATGAAGCGCAGGAACAGTCGGCACGAGGCAACCATACTTTCGCCGATGTGGTACCTCGGGAAGTGTTCACGCTCGAGGAGCGTGACCTCGAAGCCCTCTACCCATTGCATCGTTAGTACATGGTATGACCTAAATATACGACATTCTGCTCACCTCGGGCAAGTGCGGCAGCAGTGAAGGAACCAGCAGGCCCTCCGCCAATGACGAGGATCTCGGTCGAAGTGGGCTACAATGTATTCGATTACGTTGACTTCAACCCTGTAAGAAGTGCACATACGATGTCGGAAACTGGCATGGGAGGAGTGTAGGCTCGAGGCATTTCAGCTTGAGTAGGTCCACCGCTGCTTTATATGAGCCTCTG
Source organism: Mycena latifolia (assembly GCA_029289555.1). Taxonomy (NCBI): domain Eukaryota; kingdom Fungi; phylum Basidiomycota; class Agaricomycetes; order Agaricales; family Mycenaceae; genus Mycena; species Mycena latifolia. The sequence continues at coordinate 41,199 of JARJLE010000316.1, read as the reverse complement.
ACAGTCGCGATCATGACATGCTTACCGAAAGCCGTTGAGATCACTGATCAGCGCGCAGTTGTCATGTAGCCTCAGTGGGTATGAATAGTCGGCAAGGTCCAAGCTCAATTCGGGTTAAGCGATGTATTGAGGAGTTCCTATCGGAAGCCGTGGACACCAGGGATTTATTGAGATCGTGGGAACGCTAGTGGGCGACAGTGGGAAAATTGGCACTAGAAAGACAAAACCAAGCTGGGCTGTGAAGTTTCAAGCTCGGGGCACCCTCTCCGGTAGGGTTGAACGCTCTTGGCGTAGATGAAGGAGTAAGGCACCAACCAGGGCCCAGCATCGCCAGAGTGATCTGAAGTTTTGATTGATGAAGTAGCGCAGATGTGCAAATAATCCAGCTACGTTGCACGCCATTGGCCGACTAAATTGTAGCGGAAAAGGGGGTGCCGATCTGTGAATAACGGAACCGGTGTCGGTTTTTGAAAATCTGTCCCGCCCGACGGACCAACCAACCACGGAATATCCCCATAAGGGAATTTATCACGTGTGTCGCTTTCAAATATTGCCAGCTCGCGCCCAACAGCGCTCCTGCCACGAAATCCAGCCATAAATACAGTTTTATGCCTTCAAGATGTCCTTCCATACTAACTCTGGAGTTACTGCATATTTTTTGTTCAATCTCAAGCTTTCACTGAGTGTCATCAAGAGAGTGTCGCCTGATGCCTACTTCTCATTTTTGGTATGATTACTGGCGGCTGTGACATTCATTTGATTTTTGACGTGCAAGTCAACCAGTTTTTCATGATTTCACACATCAACCAACGAAACTCATGTCCGAATCGGGCAATTTGGTCTTCGGGAGGCAAGATAGCCTTCCATGAAGCTCAGAGAGCCTTTTAGGAATATCTGGAGGTTCACAGAAGTCGGATAGACCACTGTCCAGCCCCTCAAACTGTGGTTCCCAGAAAAAAAAATCCGGCCTGACGGCCGAACCAACCGACCGACACCTGGTCCGCCATTCACGGATCGGCACCCCCTTGGTAGCGGAGACAGGTAACGAGCCCAAAACGCCATTAGAGCCGCAGCGCCTCCGGCCTTAAGCACCAACTGGAACATTGAAATCAGAAACACTAAAGAAGTTTGGGGTGTCAACTTGTACCCTCCCGGAAGATAAGACGACTAGGCCAAAGATAAAGCAGCAAACTGTGGGTGGGGGTGGGAATATTAATGATGGCGAGGTGAAGCAGAATCAGACGGTGTCGGCAATGTGGGGATGGAAGGAAGGGCACCCCATTGTGTTTGGTTTGGTGGGGCCGGCCGGACAGCTGATACAGTATTTGCCCACGAGATCTTGTGGAAGCCTCGCTTCGAAATTTGACGCCCGTGAGACGCACAGTCGGTATATTGGCACAGTGCCGTAGTCAGCGGGTAGCCGTTAGGCGGGTAGGTAGGTAGGTAGGTAGCATTACACGGCACGGTCCCGCTTAGGATTACACAATGTCGTGGTGCAGAGATCGTTTCCAACTTGGTTATCAAGCGCACATAAGATGCCAATCACGGCATCGTGTAGTTGCGAGGCAGCCTGAGATACAGTCGACTTCATCAGAGTTCCCACTCTCCCACACTCAGCCCGCAGAATGTCATATCGATAGCAATTAAGATAATTGCGGCTGGGCCGCGTTACCAGCCGCCGGGCCTGCGAGGCGGGACGTCGGACAAGATGCAGTGGAGGCGCCTCCGCGCGAACGAGGTGGTTCCACATGTTGTCAGAGTCGGCCTGAAAATCGAAAATGCAAGGAGAGGCGGAAACAAGATGCTTGGAAGTGTGCCTCGCATGAATACGTAATGCTCTGGGCGCAAGTACCTCGCGTGTGCCCTGACGAGATATAGAGTGGAGGAGAATGCAAATGGAGTCAAGCGAAGAACCGTAGCAACGGCGATTTTATTTGAGCTCGACATGCGCAGGATTTTGGGAAGCGGAGGGAGCAGATAAGAGAGTGTGAAACCAGAGATGTCTGATTTGTGTCTGATGAACGACATGAAGGCAAGAGTTAGCGGCTAACCGAGTCGATTGATGCCGTTGTGATCTCGGCGTATCTCGGCATCTCGAGACTATTGAGCCTCAGTGGTTGAAGCTCCCAGTGAGAATCCCCTATGCCCAGGTCTGCCCTGATCTGCTCAAAACTGCCCACTCAAAGTATGGCAGATATGGGCAGACCTGGGCAAAGGAATGAGCCTATTGCGGATGTCATTTTTAACACAGTATGCCGACGTATGCCCAGTTCCGCCCAATTTCTGTTTAAATCTGCCGCGCTCTGCTCACATATGCCCCCTTATTACCCTGCTTCCTTTGTTCAAATTACTTAGAAATTCATATGATTCACTTGCTACTACTACAAGAATGAGATACACGAAAGTCGCAGCGTCCCCACCCGCCCGTTGCCATCTGGCTCGTCCCGCGGATGGAAGAACACACAACCCACGTGCGTTTCGAGAAACCGGTGCGGCGCGCGGTATGGGGATGCGAGATTGGCGGATGCGAGTGAGAACGATCGATCGGAAGATGGGTGACGGTGCGATGAGACGGCGTGCTGTGAGAGAACACGGTTAGGATGCGCGGGGAAGGAAATACGGAGGACGCACACGATGACGCGCCAGTCGAAGTGAAGGGGTGGTTCGGAGGCATCCAAGCACTGAAGACGATTACTATGTGCGCGAGATGTTCGAAGTAAAAACATACAGAGAATTCTCAACCGCGGCTGAGGCGAGCAAGAGCGCTGTGAGGAGGATCGCGCGCCCTGTTGATGGCAGAAAATGAGCACAAGCTAAAAAGACAGATAAATGCGCACGGTAGTATCGATGTAGCGGTGGCGGACGCCGACGCGGTGTGCACAGCGTTAACGAGCGCTCAGGTGTCGCTGAGAGCGATGATGATCGGGGACGCACTGAGGAGCGCTGGAAATATGCCACACTACAGTCATTGTCACTACTACAGTCGAAGTCGGCACGACGTCGTGACGCACAAATCAGGCAGGACAGGTCTTCAATCGAGGTAGCTACTAATCTGATCCCGTGGCTCATCTCATGCGACGCGTAGCAGTCCAGAGAAGAAGTTCAGCGCGACTGCAACAGACGAAGCGACCGTGACGCGTCAAACCGGGGACGTTGGTACGAGGGAACGTAGGTCGGAATGTAGGCACTGGATCGATGGCTCAGGGGGCAGAGGAAAGGAGGGCGGGCGGGCGGGCGGGCGGGCAATGGTGGTGGTAGGAAACAAGGAGTGATTCAAACTCCGACTGATCCCCCGTTTGAGATGGTCCGTGCGCGCGCGGTTTCCGTGGCGCGCGAACTTGGCATTTCTTGAAGGCAACGGCAAAGTTTAGGAAATTTTCTACGAACCAGAGTAAAATAAATCACAGATCCCGATTTTCTGACGAGCGGCAGAGGGCGGCAGATTCGGGCAGAAATGAGCACCAGTCGGGCAGATACGGGCAGATGTCGGCAGATCCGAGTCCCGGCATAGGGGATTCTCACTGAGAACGTGGAAGTGCGTGCTGGCAGGCAATCGAATTTGTTTCACGTCCTCATATGGAGATCACCAGAGTGTTCAACCAGGAAGAGCTTCAGGCCTTCCTTGGCGGAGCGGACTCGGGGATCGACGTTGCCGATCTGAAGGCACACGGATAAGATTATGACGGGGCATCATGGTGGCGTTTTGGAATGTGCGTCACCACCCATTTGTTCAATCTCGTGATGAGCCTGAGGCGGTCTATGACGCGCCGGCAGTCGTGTATCAGAAAGAACGCGACGGTCTGCATTTCGTGACGAGCTGCAGCCGTGCGCCGCTCATGTTCATGTTCCGTCCTTGCCCTTTAACTCGTCAATGGTTGAAAAATCTTCGTCGCTTTCATGGGCTTCGAGGAAGTTCGAGCATCTGCAGCCACCCTTCACCATCCAAGACATAGGCGACACGGACGCGCATCTCCCCGTCTCGGCGACGTGCAACTTCCTTCTCGTGCGTACTGGTTTATTTTCTTCTTTTTGTGTGGACACAATACTCACACACGCGTAGCTCCTGCGGTATCAAGATGAAGCTCCTTGCCGCCATCATCTCTGAATCGAGGTTCTGAGCTCTGCATCTTGGATGTGAAAGGCTACTTCGCCAGTGTTTTTACTGCATCTTGACTGAATGGTCAGGGTAGGGACCAGGAAATTATCGGACGCTACCTTGTGAGGTTAGTTTCTTAGTCCCCGATTTGGTATGCACTGGCAAGAAATGCTAGTGAAATTGTTTTTTCTTATTCCCAACAGGCTGGGAGACTATTCTACTTTATTGCCTTGCAGTAGCATTTGAGCTACGAAGATACTCAAGCCAATCGAGTGAACCTCATCAGCAAATTCAACTTGAAGCACCTACCGAAGCACTTATCGAATCGACTCAACACCCTGACATTCGGGCACAGTTATACAGGAAGGAAGTCCTGCTGGTGCATGGTGGACGTCTGCGTTTGATGAGGGTAATCGATCGTTGGAGGCAGGAGAACCCTGTTCGATTCGGGGCAGGACATTGACACTACAGACCGGTCTTTTTCCCCTCTTCCTCAAATAATAATAAATAAGTGGGCTGGCACACTTTTTCACTCCCTTTCGTCAAGCCCTCAATTTTCCACGTCCTTCCACCAATGCCAACTCCTCGGAGGAATCGACTCGTAAATTTAAAGTGTCGCACGTCGCTATGGAAGCACAGTCACCGCTGACAGACAGAGGCACGTAAGACAATCGGAATTACGCTCAGTGAGTCAGTCTGCTGCACAAGTGGCATAGATTGTTAGGACTTACTTAGAACATTGCACTCCTGCCCCGAGGAGGTGAGCGGAGACGAGACAGCGTTCATTTGAGGCATGTACTCATGTCCATCTTAAATATGGCTGCAATTTAACTACTAATGGGACACTAATTTCACCTACCCAGGCTGTGGGCGAGCCACTTAGAGGGTGCATTTACGTGTGCCTATGGATCTGAAACCCATTTGGTTGTAATTCCATTAGTGCGGAGGTAGATCGACCACGCGCAGGTCTATGTTACGTGAAGATTGGCAGTGGCGCCGGCTCGGAACTGGAGCCGCTTTTAATTATGGTTTCCTTCCTTTCTTCCTTCGCTTCCATAGGCCACGACCCTTCGAATTCTTTGCGAAAATCCCAGGAAAATCCCCGGTGTTTGGTTAGTGTAGGACTTCAGCTCGACCTTAGACGTGCACCTCCCAGCTGCAAACTCGCCGTATCTTCTGCAATGGACTCTGAATCCCCATCTACTCCTAGTACTGCATCGCATATGCCGCGCAGAATCGTCCTGCCGAGCATCCACGAGATGTTCCCCAAGCACATCGTCCCGCGCACTATACCGTCTTCTGTCTCTCACCCGCTCAGCTTCGACCCTGCACCAGTGGGGACACCACAAAGCTTCTCCTTCGATGTCCTCCAGAGCCACGTGCGCGCCGGGTCGCTGGAGCACATCACCTCGAGCCGCCCTTCGGCGCGCGCTCCTGTACCCTCCCCGCACCTCTTGCCAATGCGCGCCGCCTCCTCAGTCGACGGCGAGGCAGACACAGAAGTAGACGAAGAAGAGGAAGGCGGTGAGGAAAAGAACCTGAAGCATGTCTGCCAGACATGCGGGAAGCGCTTCAACCGCCCGAGCAGCCTCCGCATCCACGCCAACACGCACACCGGCGCCACCCGTGCGCTCCCCTTGTCTTCTACGCGTTGAAAATATGGTTTACTAACTCCACAGCTTTCATCTGCCCGCACCCGGGCTGCGGCCGTGCGTTCAATGTCAACAGCAATATGCGCCGCCACTTCCGCAACCACGGCTCCGCGTTCGCCCTCCCCCGCGCCTCGAAGTTCGACCTGCCTGTGAGCCCGCTGCTGCAGACTGGGCTTAGAATCGGAAGCGCGGAGTGGCGCGAGTTCGACTTTTCGTCTTATCCACCCAGCTCTTTATCCTATTCGCCCGATTCTGCGTTCTCAGCCCGCTCGTTCTCAACGTCCTCAATTCATTCGTTCTCTGCTGCGCCTGCGCTGCTCGAGCCGCCTGCATACGCGTGCGCAAACCCGCCAGACCGTGGCAGCGCAGGAGGGGATGGCGGGTGGGTGTGGCCGTATTGCGAGAGCGACGTGCGGAGTGAGCCGCGGTAGCATCTCTTCGTCCTTGGTGCAATATTATCTTGCTATATTTTTGTACTGTAGCTTACACTCGAGTTCACATGTTATGTATCACCAGAAACTGAATCAAGCGTACACCCTCCGCTTGATTACGAGCTATCCAATATCCAACAGTGAACTGCCGCTCCGAATTCTAAGCGCGAGTCGTAACCCGGTGGGAGTATTCAATTTCAACCATGGATAGCCAGGGACACCTAAGACCAAGAATCAGCCCCGTTAGTGCGCGCCGCACGCCTGCATTCCATACCCAGCAGGTTTGAAACATTTGTGTAGGACGTTCGACTCGGGGGCGGGACATAGTGCCATACTGTATCTTTTTCCCACCTATGGTAAGTTTAAAATACTTACCAGGTAAGTATTGGAGCGTCATACGTGCAAGCGCAATTCAAGGACACGTTGAAGGAAGAAAAAATCCCGCTGGTGCGCGGCGCACACCTGCGATTTATACGCATAGCGTCCGTTCATTGTGCAAGAGGACCCCGTTAGATTCGGGGGGCGGGACATATCGCAGCGCTCCCCCTTTTTTCCTTCCCCGCCTCCAACGCAGGTCAGTTTAACCGCGTCTCCCTTCACAGACGTTTCAATGAAACTTGTACCTCGGTTGTTGAACATCCGTTATGGCCGTCGACTCCCGGGCTCTATACACTTGAATGGACAAGACCAGGGACTCACCAAGGCAGAAATGAGTCCCGCGTTGGTTGGAGACATTTGCGCAGGACGACCCCGTTCGATTCGGGCGCTGGATGGGGTCCCACAATCACTGCGTTCAGCCGGTCTCTAGACCACTGACTGGTCTAGGCGCCTAGACTGAGTTAAGCACGCCTAAATGCCCACATGCGTCGAGATCAACCAGCCGACACATGACGAGCCTAGTCTAGGCCCTTAGACCTGACTAGACCTGACTAGACTGACCTCGACACGCTTCATCTATGTGTCCCGTCTACATCCCAGCTTCCAAGGATCCAGTATGGCACTGTTGGTCGGGGGACACGGCCCAGGATTTCCGTAGTAAGGCGGCGTACGCGCGTTCCCAAACATGGCCAGAGACGGTGCGCCCGTGGCAGTTAACGACAAAGAAAGAGTGATGTTATTGCGGACGGCACACTATGGAGCTGACGCAGTATGATATTCAATATGATTTAGGTTGAAAAGCAACTTTCAACCTATTCCCGGTTGACTGTAGGTTGATTTATTCCAACCTATTTTTAGGTTGAATTGTATCCTATAAAATTCATCCTATCAGCGAGTTATATTCAGTCCGACACTCCTGGGGCCTGAATCAACCTATGCCGATATCAACCTATCGCAGGTTGATTATTCACCGAAGCTCAGAGTACAATCCTCGGTGTGCCATGAAATGCTCTACACCTCAGCTACAATCTTCCATTGCAGGAACTAGATTTCCGGAAACCTCTCGAGCTTTGAGTTGTGTACACCTAAGGAGCCTCCGTTTTGATCACGTGGGGGACCTCTTAGGTACCTTTTCTTGTACTAGTAAAAGGTACCTAAGAGGTCCCCTCCGCGAGGGAGGTTCCGCCGTTTCTATTTATGTAATTTCCACGTGCCGCGTGCCGCGTACCTGCCACCTCCCGCGGTGCCAATCGTGCCTCCGTGGCCGGGCTCCTGTTCTCGGAGGCCTCCGTGGTGAATATCAAACAGTGTTTCAATGCAGGGAGAATATGGTACAGATCTATCCCTAGATAAAATCTAAGTGGTAGTGTGTGGAATTAATGAAGAGAGCCAGTCCCGGTTAAAGTAATTGGCAGCAATACCCAGTGGTCCCAAAAAACATCGGAGCCCTCCGCGCACTCCATCATTCACCTCGCCGCGGGCATTTGGGATAGCACCGACTGCGGGAGCCCTTCGAGATACCCAAGGGATGCCCATGTTCCTTGTAGTGGCCTTGATTAATTAGCTGGTGTAATTGGCAGGCGGGTATAGTAGGCCACCGTGCACGCGAGACAGAGCATGGGTAGACGTAGGGACAGGGACCGCAGGAAAGCAGGAAAGACAAGCAGAGGTATTGCAAGACTATCTTGCAGACGAGCGCATCTAGCGGGCCGCGGTTGAAGTACACGAACGTGACATGCGGAGGCCACCGTACGTATAACCGTGCACATGAAGGAGAGGGCTACGAGACAGAAACCATTGGACGTTAAAAGTAGTAGGTGCGGTTGTTGGTAGGCATCACAACTTTGAGGCGGGCGGGAATATTCGAATGTAGTATGGCGGCGCCATTATAGTAGCCAATGGTCATCGTTAGAGCTCCCCATGACGGTGTTGCGCGCAGGCAGCGCACTCCGATCCCAAAGCTTCTAGACACAGGGAGTAGCAAACTCTGTGGAAGTAAAGCAAGAGAAAGCACAAGCACGGAGGTCGGAGGGATCTCGGTGGTGGAAGCCTCCATGTCAGAGGTCAACTGCTTCCAATTGATACTAACTTGCTTAAAGATGTTTTGAGATTTAAAAATCGGAGAATGTGTTTCCAGAGGCAAAAGAATAGACCGCGCGTTTTCAGTCCACTTGCAAGGAAGCATATTTTGAAGAGGAGGGTTCCGTCATGACGGAGGTTTGATGGAGGTTCCGAGATCACTTTGCAATGTCACATTATCATATGGGAGTAGTTCGCTGAGTGCCGACTGAAGGATACCAGAGGCTGGGGAAGAAGCGAGGAAAAGCAATGAATCGGATCATGCCGGTGCCCTCCGATCGCCGTCGTGATGCTTTTGTTTAGAACCGCGACGTCAACCTAACGTCAGGCACATCTTTCGTACAACCACACAACCTATGTCTACCACCAACCGCTCTATAAGGAGGCCACCTCCCCCACTCCGCATCCGGGCCTCCTTCGGCTTTCATTCACGTAACAGCCATCAGCCAATGAGAGGTCGAATAACGGTGGGTCCAATTTGTTTTTTTAATATCTCACTCAACACTCAGGTTGAACTCTGTGATAAAACATAGAAATTGGTCGGTGCCCTTCCCGGATGGCCTCCGATTTTACCCCAGATTTTTCCAAGGTCTGTACAATTTGTGTTTTGCGTGTGCAAGATTTGACCCCAAAGACGCTTATAGTTTCATTACAACTTCGACTTGATCCACTACCAAGTTCATGCACCATTGCACCAAACCCCTCATTGCCGAATAGTCAGCCTCCGCTGGTAAGGATAGGATTGTTGAGTATGCTCAGACCTCCTTGGGCCGTATTTTACTGTTCCTTCCGGCCTAATTTGCCTCATCGACAGGAGCCCCTATTTAAACGAAATTGCCCGCGCACATACTCCACACATCCGGGACTTGTGAACTACCACCCATAAAGGTGGTTTACACCCCCTCCACTGTATCTCTGACGCTCACGCCTACCTGGAGTGAATTGCCGTACTCCCGGAGCTCCTCTCAACGAGCCGGAACTTTCCTTCTGTACAGTGTTGCCAGCGGACGCAATCTCAACAGAAATAAACCTCAAATGGTGAAAGTAAGAGATATCATTCGTGAAATACGTCAAAAAGCACTGTAGAGGGTGGTCGCAAAGCCGATCATCCGTATCTGGAGGCCTACGAGTGTCCAACTCCTCGCTTAAGCATCATTCCGCACGGCTTCAAAATGCGTGAACTGAAGGAGAATGGTGTGTCTCACGTTCCGATTTCACGAACTAGGGCTGCAAATTTGGATGGATAAACTTCGCGATGAGGTGAGCTGATTACCTGTGCGGTGGGAGTCTCTAATAGATTCTTTGGAGGTATATGATATCTACTTTCCTCAGCAAGTCATTGGGCAGCACTATCTACAATGGTTGGTCCGCCACGCAATTTTCTTATTTGTATGACTGATAGTTCTTGGATTAAGTGTCGCCTCGGTGGCCTCCTTATATCCCGAGTTGAATATAATATCGGTTGATTCTGATTATGAACCCAAGGCTAAAATCAACCAAACGTCAACTAGCATTGTTTCAACGGAGGCCGAGAGTCGATCAACAAAGGTGTTCCATTTTTTGTGACAACCGCATGCTCACAAAGAAACCAGAGGGGAAACATCATGATCATGGAGACAACACAATCGAAATTCTTCCGGACGTAAATTGGGCTTGGTGAGGATGCTCAAGTAGCAAGCCCCGGGGTGGATGAAATCGGAAGGCACCGATGGACGGAGGCCACCGAAAGTTGAATGGAAAGGCCAAGACCCATCCGTCTACTGCTGGTCCCAAGCCTCCAACACCAGCTTCCATGGCATCGGGCTCTGTGCGAGCAAGCACGCGCTTAAGAAAGATGTGCCGGTGGAACCGCATCAGGTTCTCGTTCTTCCACTGCGGCTCGCTAGACCCGTCTGCCTGCAGGATAGTATTGCAATACCTCTGTCTGTCATCGCTGCTTTCCTATGGTTCCTGTCCCTACGTCGACCTGCGCTCTGTCTCGCGTGCATGGTGGCCTCCTCTACCCGCTTGCCAATTGCGTGAGCTAAGTCACCACGGCCACCGCAATAAATACGGGCATCTCTTGGGTAGCTCGAAGGGTTCCCGCATGCGGTGCTGGCCCAAATGCCCTGGGCGAGCTGAATGATGGATTACGCGGAGCCCGCCGAGTTTTTTTGGGACCACCCGGTAATGCTGCCAATTACTTCTTTAACTTCTACTTCTGTTCTGTAACCTACCACTTTGATTTCATCGAGGGATACATCTGTATTACAGTATTCTCCCCGCATATGCATTGAAATACTGTTTGATATTCAACATGGAGGCCTCCGAGGCCAGGAGCCCGGCCACGGAGGCACGATTGGCACCGCGGGAGGTGGCAGGTACGCGGGACGTGGAAAGTACATAAATAGAAACAGCGGAACCTCCCTCGCGGAGGGGACCTCTTCGGTACCTTTTACTAGTACAAAAAAAGGTACCTAAGAGGTCCCCCACGTGACCAAAACGGAGGCTCCTTAGGTGGTTCACAACCACTGGTTGTGTACAGCTCGACTAAGGAAGTCGTTTAAACTCCGACAATCCACGTGGCCAAATGGCGTGATTAGGCGTGATCGTTGATGAACCACCCTCGCCCTCGTGCTTTCTCCCCCCATCTCATGTCCTTCTCCTGCGTCACCGTCTTCCTCCTGCTTCATTCGCCTTGTGCCTGCAAGCAGCAAGACTTCAAGCTACCAAGCAATCTCCAAAAAACTCCCCTCCTGTTGTCAATGCGTGCCTATCCTCTCCCGCTTGGGCTTGGGCTTGGTTCTCTGCATGTCAAGAGTTACTACCAACTAGAACCTGATTCTCTAGTGAATGACACCGGATTCCCTACCCCAGCATTCTCTGTTTCGATCCGCTTAGCTGGCTATAGCATAGGTGAGTTCCGTGCTTCGCCTGTCCATGCCGGTTCTGACTTCTGTTTTAGAATTTGGTACTCGCGTCAGTCAAACAAAGCGTGGAGTATTGGGAATGTGTCATGAAGAGAAAGAAATGCTCAGTAATGCTTGGTGCGTAACTGTCTTTCGACATTGAATCTGTTTGACTTAGGTAACCATTAGATAACGGGGTCCGAGTTGCTCTATCAGCCATGCGCATCATGGTTCTGTGCAGGTTGCCCGTCTGAGTCATGCCAGTCGTACGTCTCGTCTCCCTGCTATTTGCCCCCCTTCATTTCCCTCCAGGTCTGTCGTGCGCTACTGACCGGCGGCCACAGCCCCATGGTTAGCTGTACAAATCTCGAGACCTGGTAGCCCTTGATGTGGATGATGTGTGGCGCGGTCACCGGTGGTACTCGGAAGGGGAACAGCTGTAGGCCCAGCGGGCAGCTGTGGGCGGGTATATATACTGTTTATACGCAATCAATATATTATCAATTGTTATTCAGCCAAGGACCGAATGAAAATCAACTGTCTACAGGTTACTAGTAGGACGGCCCCAATATGCTATAATAGGCTGATAATCCGCCGGAATCGCTGGTTGGGTGATAGGTTAAAAGTGACGGTTTTTTGGTTAGTTATTATGCTAAGATCATCGACCAATACCCGTATATATTCTAACCTACGTCCGCTGAATATCAACCTAGAAACCATTGTATTACATCCTATAGCAGGTTGAAACTTAGGTTGATAATCATGCGGTTTGGCCACCCTAGAGGCAACAATCAATAATGATGAATAATTGTTGGGAGCGGATCGTACTAGGTGCAGCCGTTCAGCGGCCGCGGAACTCCGAACGCAAGTACGGTACACTGAAGCCAAATGGCAGAGAACGGAGGACAGGGCATAGACACGGACGTGGCTAGGAAATGAGGCAGAGCTAGACGCATCGGTCGATGCGAACTCTGCTGGCCTTCCCATCGCTAGTCGACGATTCGTCTAGGCGGTGCCGAGGTGGCTTAGATCAGTATGGTCTGGGCCCATAGACATAAATAGACTGACCTCGGCAGACCTGCCGATCGCTAGATCAAGCCGCGTCTAGGGACCGGCTGAACGCAGTGAATGGATCTCTTTTTCTCTCGTCTGTGGGGGCTTATGGAGATTACAACATGGTAAGTTCGAGTACCTGACGCGCGGGCGTCCCATCGGTCCTCATCACTTGGTTAATGGTTAAAACTGCAAACTGTGAGTTGTAAAATACTTCGGCATTTCGAAGCTGCAGCTTTCAACCCGAGACACAGGACATTGAGGGTGGGTGTGGCCGGCACACACATATATCCCGTACTCGTGTATGCGACAGAACCTCGATTGGCGCCGTCATCGGCACACACGGCAGACCCGCTCGTCCCTTGTGCCGTCCATCAAGAGTCGGGTTGCACCACCGGCACAGCATCGGCATCCTAAATTAATTCTGGCGCACCTTCGAAGTTCCCGTCGCGGAGCTCTAGAGATATTATCACGCCTCTGAAGATCACCATAGGACGAAGCTCACATTTCAGCTCTTCGTTGTTCGCCCTCTGTGCTCGTCAATTTCAACCCCGATCGCTTGACCATCAATTCTTGTAACATGATGTGAGATATTCAAGTGGGATTCCACAAATTCTGCAGGAGTGCATTGAAGAGGGAAGTCTCGCTGTGCCCCTACATGGTCAGATGCATCGTCCAGGAGACAGGAATAAGTTCCGCGGAGTCCGGACACTTTCTCTGTCGCATGCAAGAGTCCTAGCCAACCAGGAATCAGAACTAACCCGCTGTCTAGGGGCAGCCACGTTTGTCGCCTCCCTGGCGCTGAACGGTTGACTCCACGACACAACTCCGAAAATGTTTTTGATAAGCAGATCAATATGATTCAAGTCAAAGGCAACGGCATCCGCCAAGCATCCACAGAAGCAAACGAAAGTAAACCGGGGAGGGAGGTACCACAACATTCGCGCCCCCCAAGTTTTTCTCATTGCTCATTACAAGTGTTATAAAACGATTTGTATTGGATTTGGATCACCGCCGATCGGCTCCTCCACGGTGCAGCCAATGAGAATTCAAAAATCTCGGCTAGAAAACGAAAATACGCTCGGTAGCTCGCTCGCTAATAATCTTCAATCTCTGGTGATCTCTCGTGATTTATAGACCCTCTGCCGAGGGCGCGGCCCCCGCTCGGATCTCTCCGGTCGCTGATAAGCAACCTTCACCTGACGTACGCGAAACGATAGCCCCATTCCGAATCCCCGGAGTCGTTATAATAATATCATGAGCCACGTTGGGCCCACGCGACGAATGCGCCTATCCTCCCCATCGTCCTCGCCAAATGTCTTTTGAAATCCCTCCCGACATTGGTCGACGGTACGCCGGTTCTCTTGTCTGGTCAGCATCATCGTGTTCATAAAATGCGGATGAGCAAGGACGGCCCCAGAGGCAAGTGCGCCCGCTATCATCACTCGGAGTCCGTCGATTGTAAGCTTACTTGCCCGCTCCAGCTCTATGGGATGTTTTTCAACTATGGGCTGATGGGCTCGCTGCTCGTTCAAGTCTGTGTGTCTTGTACCGCGACTTCGCGACCATGCGCTAATGGATGGCTAGACCACTATTACGGCTCTTTTCCCAAGGACCGGACGATCACAAAGGTCATAGTGTACGGCCTATTCGTCCTTGAACTCGTACAGACGGGGATCATGAGCTACTTTGCGTACGCATCCTTGTGCCCTTTCTCCGGATGCGCATCGCTGACGGAATTAATATCTTTGCCAGGTACACGATCTTCGGCTCGGGGTACGGGAACCTCGAGGTGTTCGATAAGAGCGCGCTGGAGTGGTTCCCGGTATGCATCCTGGGATCGCTCATTGCGGGGATCGTGCAGCTCTTCTACGCGTATCGATTGCACGTCTTCTCGGGGTCGAAAATCGCGGGTGGAATTGTCGCGTTTGTAAGATTCAACTGCTTCTCGAATTCGCGACCTCGATCACTGACGTCCCTCACAGTTGGCCCTTCTGCAAATCAGCTCGGGAATCGCACAGGGTGTCATCAGTAAACTCACCATCGACCGCTCTAATTTAACGGAGAGGCCCATTTGTGTCACCGTCAGCGGCTTGCTGGTTGGGTCGCGGGGCACGATCGCTCACCCTCCTCCGTAGATTTGGTTGCTCAGCAGCGCCCTTTGCGATATCGTCATTGCAGGATCCATGTCATACTGTGCAAGTCCCTGGCGCAGAACCTTGCGCACTTCTCATCACTGATCATGCGCACAGCTCAGACGAAGTCAGCTCATATCTCCGCGCTTAAAGGACGCTATCACGAGAATGGTGCGCTACACCGTCGAGACCGGTGCCATCACAGGTGCGAATCCAATCCCCCTCTTCATTCAGCCGCCCTGACGCATTCCCCAGCGGTGGTCGCCGTCGTCCAGGTCGTCGTCCAGCTCGCGTTCCCCAAAAACAATTTCTTCGAGACGCCTAGTTGGACGCTGGGCAAACTCTACTCGAACAACCTCCTCGCACGTCTTCCCCCTCTCATTCACATCTACCCGCGAACTAATTGGCGTCGTGCTACAGGTGCTCTTGAACGCCCGGGCCGTCGTCCTGGGCGGGCGAAGCCACATTGCATCTTCGGAACGACCGTACCCCAATGAGATCAATCTTGACTCTAGAGGCGGTATTGCGCCTGGAAGGACCGACGACTCGCTTGGAAGCAGCATTAGATTTCACCATGGCGACGTCACGGAGGTCCATGTACGGGCTACCAAGGAGGAAGGGAATAAATATGGGTCCAGCGGCACTGGGACGTTGGAGCGCGATGCCGAAGTGTAAGAATGTTAATTGCTGGGACTTTCATGTTGGGGACGAGTTTTCGCGGGCAAGAGCCAGGTAAGTGGACCAGGAATCAGCCTCGTTGGTGGCACCTGCATCCATTAAACCACCAAGACGGTCGTCCCGTCCCTCCCTGAAAGCGGACTGGATGCGGGCCGCCCCGTTCATTAGAACTCTATTAGAAGCCAGGTGAATCGGCGTCGGCGCCCACAGTTATCGACTCCCGCGCTGTGCCTGAAACTGAACCTATACAAGTTTAATTTAGAACCGCCGGAGTAAGTACCAAAGTAGTGGAAGTGGAAGTGGAGGTGCGGGATCATTGTGACGGGGTAGGCGACTGATGCGCCCGGCGTTATCTCTCATGCGCAGAGTTCTACTATTCTCTGCCACTGACCATTTCCTTCCTTCACATTTAACCAGTCCCGCCTCCTTTCGGCTTTCTACCCCTGAAATGCACGGTGCCACCCCGCCGTGGACTACTATGATGCCGCGGGACCATCCGGGACGAGGACAACGAACATCTTTAGACCGAAAGTAATCAAGTCAAGTGCGCCACACGCACGGTATAATGCCATTCACTGTCTTCCCTCCCCTCGAGCTTCCACAAAGGCCTGTCCCTCGGGATGCCACTGAGATGATTTCAAAAGCACGAACTGCTTATCAAATAAAGCTTTTAACCGCTGCCTTCATTCCGGACTCGGAGGGGCGCACACGCCTCCAAGTGAGAGATCAGGAGGCGGGTGAGATGCGTGACAGACACCAGTGGAAGTGGAAACGGTGGGCGTAATTTCACTTCCATTAAACTTCGTTAATGGAAGTGGAAGTCGTGTCAGTGGAAGTGGAAGCCACTTCCACTTCCACTACTTTGGTCATTCCTCGAACCGCCGAGACGCTCCGAGTCAGTCCGCCTCCAGCGCCTGTTTCCATCCTAGATTTGCGCCAGCTAGACGCGTCGTTATCCGGATAAGCATATGTACATCCGAGCTGCTTGATTGCATGCTCATGCGACATTCAAGCCCCTCCAACGGAAGAGACTCGCTGAGATTCCTATTCGTTCCGAATTCGAGCACGGTACTCGGATCACCGGAATCAAAATCCGAGTTCAAGTCGCTTTAGTAAGTAGACATAATTTCTCCAGCCACCTCCAAGCCCGCGGCTTGCGCATCACCCCCTCGGTATCTTGTCTTTTCCGTCAATAATATCCCCGTCTGCTTTGCTCGGAAAGGCGGCTCACAAGACGGACGTTGAGCGTTGAAAACGTTTAGAGACTCCCATCGATTCATAAACTTGACAGTTACAATGAAGGGACGCGAATAGTTCCTCAGAAATCCCGAAAGGCCAAGAAATTTGCGCCGAATATTAAACATTCACCAAATATCATACAAGACAAAAGTCCTCTTTAACATCGAATCGGCGTGCTTTGGATATCAGCTTTCTACCGCCCCTCTTCAACGGTCGTCTTACCTCCTTCTTCACCTCGCGACATGCCCCCTTCCCCCGCGCCAACTTTCCCGTCGTCTTGAAGGCCTCGGCTATTTCCTCTTCCAGCTGTTCCACGTCCCACGGGGCTCCCAGCTCCCTCACCTCTTTCTGGAACGCCTCATTGTCCCACCCCCAATAACTGCCCCGGTACGGACACATCTCGTAGTGGCACCCGCAGCAGTCGCAGGCGCGTGGGGGGGAGGACACGTATTGGAAGTCCAACACATGGGCATCAAACTCATCCACGTAAAAGCCGCAGTGGCCGTCGATGAGCGCGAGCGAGGGTCCGTCGCGCAGGCAATGAATTCGGTCGACTGCATGCAGGGCGATGATTCCGCAGACTGACGCGTCGAGCGTCAAATCCGCGATGCCCATTCCGGGGCCTAGGGCGGCGCGCATCTCGACGAACGCACTGAGCCAGCGGGGATCAACACCTTCAGCCGTGAGCGCACTGAGCGCTGGCCAGAAAGTGCCGCGCCCACGACTGGCTTCGAGCAAGTGGTCATTACCGGTGGTGTAGATCAGTTCGAGCGAGGTTATTGCGTGGCTGAATGAGTGGATATACGCAAGGCCGGGGCGGCTGAACGCGACATCTTCCAATCGCAAACTGCGCAGATGGGGGAACGGCGGGGCCTGCCAATCGTCAGGGATCTGGAGGTGACGTCTCTCCTTAACCGAGCCAGTGAATCCCCCGCGGATTCCCAGGTGTTCGAGATTTGGGAGAGAGAAGGTCCTGGTGAGGGATTCAAACCCGTCGGTGGCAAAGTAGGTGCCGGAGCGCCAATATTTCAAGGACGTGAAGGTGTAAATGTAGAACGGCCGGCTGAAGCATACGGCGAGCGATCGGATCGTCGAGGCGTCGATGGGATCCTCACCAACCAGTTCCCGCGAAACTCTGGGATAGAAGTTCCGAACAACCAGGGTCGTAAGTGTCGATCCTGGATCAAACATCTGGCGGAATCCCCGAGAGTCCGCGTTGCAGATCCTGTCGAATTCGATGTCCAGAGTCTGCAGCGCTCTGAGGGAAGTGAATTCGTCGGAGTTGAAGGAATGGTTGACCCTCAGCGAGCGAAATGAATCGATTCCGAGGAGATATGATAGCTGTGGAAGCTCGTAGGAATACCGGCTGTTTACCAACGACAGGTGGGCCGATTCAAGGCGGGATAGAGCACTGGAGGAGCGAGCCAGGAATGCGCAAAAATCCTCGAGCTGAGTCTGCCATCCACGGATCGCAACGCTGCGCCATCGCCCGACGTGGGAGCCCAGGAGTGCGAGGGCCCTGCCAACGGGGATGGATGCGGGTGCACGGGGCTCGCCGTCCCGATAGACGTACGACTCGAGGTTGATGCTGATGTCCAATGGCAGTGCTCCAGAGCGCCTAAAGAACACCGCGGCCCACCTCCAGCTCTGCGAGCGGTGAGATATGCGGATGGTAGTCCAGAGCTCTGGGGACCCGAGAGCGACAGTGCGCCATCGCCGGCTGACGCGGCTAGCCGCGACGGGGAAGGGTGGCTCCCGATGCAGTGTAGGCGGTGGAGAGTCAGCGATCCGCTCGAGAATTATGGCCAGGACTTCATCTGGGAGATAATCGACAGCGGATTCAGGGATCCAGCCCATGAGATTGAGGCTGAGCCATTCAAGCAGTCATTATATACCAGCCGCAACTGAAACAAGCTCGGACGCGTCGGCCCAGTTCGATGTAGGGCCCGGGATGGTGATGCTTCAAATGACTCGGGCGGGGTTTTTGACCTCGGGCTAGGGCTGGAACATTATGATTAAATACACCCTGGGCCCGTAACGTACTGTAATCGTAATATAATTTTAAGGATCGACCACATATTTAATAGTATGCGTAACATAATGTATTGTAACCATATTTTAATCATATTTAATCATATTTAATGGATGGTGACACCCTGCAAGTAGATTTGGCGACCCATGGCAGTGCCAACGAGGATTTTGGCAGCTCAGGGTTGAAACTCATAAGGGCTGGCGCATTAGGTATTTCTAGATGTAATCACCTTCAACAAACTATGTCTGAGGGCAGAATGACTGAAACAACGTGTCTCAAGATTTTTGGTGGATTGATCGTTCAGTGATGGGACATCACATCATGTTCATCAACGGGCGCAGAAAATTACCAAGGGCCCCTGTGAGAGAGGAATGCATAATTTACAACTAATTCTACCTGAAAACACATCTCAAAGCACTTTGAAAACTCACAGTCAAGCCCTGGCCCAAGCCTCGGAATATCTCAAGCCCTTCCGAGAGGCGGCGGCTTTCTTTTTATCCATAAGGCCACCTCAACCGTCCTCTTTGAGAAGGCGAATCACAGACAGTGCGATTGGGATTTGACTCATTTGGCTCCCCCTTGCTTAATATTATGATTAAATACAGGGCCCATATCGTAATGTAATCGTACCGTAATGTAATGTATCCACCATAATTTTAACGGCATAATATTACGAGGAGGAGATATTTAATCGTAATCCTAGGATTATAATAGATTATAATCGAATGTAACCGTAATCTTATCCAGCCTTACCTCGGGCATAGGAAGAGAGAAGCGAAACGAGGCGGTGCCACACGTAAATGATGAGCACTGCCACCGATGGGCAGTTTCAACCAATGAGCATAGCCTCTCTCCTTGCCAACTAAACTCATCCGTCCAAATGAAGACTGGATTAGTCAAATGAATATCGAAAACTAAACTGACGCACCCACGTTGTGCGTTGATGATATTTTCGGGCGAGTCGAACGGGGACCACCTGCATTAAGTCATTATGACAGCTGGTAACGAACGCAGGCGTGCGCCGTGCAGCAGCGGATCTTGTTCCTGCCTCGCTTACATTGATTTGTGAAGCCGAATTTCTGGCGTTGAACTGCAATCCCGCCTGACAAGAGAAAATGTGGGAAATAGCAAAAGAAAATGTCCCGCCCCGAGTCGAACGGGAACCTCTTGCATCATTAAATTATGTTGCAACAAGGAATTGCATGCAAGCGTGCGCCGCACACCAGCGGGACTTATTCCTGCTGAACGTACCTCAATGTTTTGCCTTCGAATTTCTGGCGTTGAACTGTAACCTCCCCTCGCAAGAGAAACATAATGAAACACTGACCGAAAGTTCATGTCCCGCCTCCGAATGTTCGCACCTTGAGGGAGTCGAACAAACGCCTCGACGAGAGTCACAGATGAAGAGAAGAATCCTCCTGGATGCCCCTATACAATAAAGCTTCCCTTCTTGTTCCGTTGAGTTTCACGAGGTGCCTCAAGGGGGGCGGGACATGGACCGTTCGCCTGTTTTTTTGTGTCTTGTTCTCGAGCCAGGAACAGAAATTCGAGGTGCGTTCAAGGAAGAATAAGTCCCGCTGGTGCGCGGCGCATGCCTGCGTTCATTAGATCTTCCATGAACGCTTAATGATGCAGGAGGACCCTCGTTCGACTCGGAGGCGGGACATTTCCCATAGTACTTGCCACATTTTTTTTCCCTTTCGACTGAAGCGGGTGGATTCCAACGCCCTAAATTCAAACGCACGCATCGAGGGGCGTTCAAGGAAGGATAAGTCCCACTGGTGCGCCGCCGGCCTGCATTGATTGACCACATGCAGTCTGAGTTTGGCAGGATGACCACGTTCGACTCGGGGACGGGACATGCTAAGTCTTCTGGTCACTTCCTTTTTATCTTGCCAGCGAGGGATAATTTGTGCACACCACCAAGGTACGCTGAAGCGTAAGGAAGTCCCGCTGGTGCGCGGCGCACGCCTGCATTCGTTAAACTTTTCTCCGACGACTTGATGCAGGAGGACCCCGTTCGACTCGGGGGCGGGACATCAATTGATGTCCTCTTCATCCTTTTTGTGTCCTCGAGCCAGCAATACCGCCGGAAATTCGACTGCACAAGCCCCAGAGAAGTGAAGCAGGAACAGGTTCCGCTGGTGCTCGGAGCACGCTTGCATTCAATAGATCGGCAGCGAAGGTTAGGCAGCACGACCCCGTTCGACTCGGGGGCGGGACATCACGCTTGTGTCTCTCTTGTTCTTGCGAGCGGAGATTACAGTTCAACGTCAGAAACTCTAATGCACAACACCAACGTAAGTTGAGAGTAAATGAGTCCCGCTGGTGCCACCGCGGTGCACGCCCACATGGAATATTTCCATTAGCAAGACTGTATGCAGGAGAACCCTGTTCGAATCGGGGGCGGACACTTCTCGGGGTCTGGTGTCTTTTTTGTCCTTTGTTCTTTGTTCTGCTGCAGCGCCAGTGGGGTAAGGTGACCCAATTCCCTCTCTTCCACTCGCCGTGCCGATTGGTAGAGGGACTCTGCGAAGCCTTGGAAGCCTACAGTGCTACGACTTGATTTTGTTTCCTAAAGAAATATATAGTCATTGGAACTCGAACCTCAGCGCGTGTAGGAGACGCGTGTCGTGCGCGGAATGGAATACGATAGGCCGAGATGCCCGCAACGCGGCGCGTGGCACGTACAGAGCGGGTATCGATATATTTATTTCGCCGGTGCGGTCGGTCCAAGATTAATTTGGGCGCGGGTGCCGGAGAAGCGGGATTCAATTTGGCCATTCGATGGATGGATGGATGAACCCGCAAGTTACCGTAACAGTCCGGAGGGTTTTTAACAAAATGCCAGGATGAGCGGGATCCTCGGGGAATGGGGTGCCGCGGCCTGGATAGACATCGCAGGGGGCGTCCCGCTCCAGCCCGGGTTTTAGTGGCCATATGCAGCTGCGCACGTTTGATTTCGACGACAGTGAAAATCCAATAACTGCCCTCGACAACGCCCTTTAATAATAGATTAGAAAGAATAATCAAAATGAGTATCAGAGAAGCCTGGTGAATCAGCGCCCAGACAGTTATCGATTGCAACTCCCGCACTGTGCCTGAAACCGAAATATAAATGCTTCTACTCTCCAACTGGTTCAACATTGCCGAATTGAAGCTAAACTCTAGAATGAAGTAAACGAATCGAAGACCTGGCGTCCGGGCACCATGGGAGCGCGCTGAATATTAATAACATCCGGAGTTGCTGGGCTGACGAAGGGAAGAAAACAGAGGAAAAGAACACACACCGCGCCCGGTGACCGAGGCTTTTAGAACCTATTTTAATTTAGAGCCGCCGAGACCCTCCGAGTTCGTCCGAGTCCAACGCTTGATTACAAGGCTAGGCACCCTAGATTTGCGCCAGCTCGATGCGTCGTAGCCTGGGAGTGACATCATATCCTGCTTCTTATCCTGCGCACATATAGATCCGAGCCGCTTGCTTGCCAGTGGTTGATTGCACACTTCCTCGAATTCGCCCGTCCAGCAGCTGCAGAGACCTGGAGACTTTGAAGAAAAAAAAGTTGAAAATCACGCAAATCGCGGGGACACGGAACACGATCGAGCACACGAGCGCCGAGCGGTATTTAAATTTGAAATTCGAGGGCCGATTGGCGTTGGGACGGGAGCAATTTGTTCAAGAGGTGAGCGATCATTCTGATCTTAACACAGACCTCGCTGACAACCCCCCCAAATCGAGCTGTCGGCAATCGCCGACCGACTTTCATTAGTCTACATCTTGGACTTTTCACTGTGGCTTTAAATCTGACCGGCTGGATCCTAGACTTTGGCTACCCCCCCATTCGTGTATATCCTCTATCTGGCTAGCTACTCAAAATATTTTATTTCGCCCGCTGCTAGACACAGTGGATTTTACAGGCCTTTTTCGGCAGAATTCGGCACGCATCAGTTTGAAGTTGAGTGACGTCATGACCTTAACACGGTCGACGAAAGGGCTTACATTTGTGGCTTACACCCCCCCCCTCTGCACGTGTTCCCGACTTTGCCAGGTCTGTGTCACTGTCAGCGACTTTACTACATATCGCTCACCTCTTGAATTTGTTCATCCCATCTGATGTATGCGTCACATCGTCACATCTGCAACCCCCTTTTGGTTTCTACCCTCATGATGCCTTGGAGACTTTTCCCCTCTCGTCGTTTCCATGGCTGACCGCGCCCCACCGCGCCAACTCGTCATCTTTCAGCTTCCCTCGCTTGAAGGCTCCCTTCTTCCCGAGTCTGTGTGCCCAAAGTGCGTTTGGACCACCGGACATTCGGGAAACACTGTACACCGGGCCTGCGGCGCAGCGGCTGTTTGTTTCGTCTGCGAGAGGATCCACATGGAGCTTCTAGCCGTCTGAAAATCTCTAAAAATAGGCAATTGAATGATATCGCTCCAGGTCCACATGCACATTTGCGCGCATACGGTCGCACGCACACGACCAGCCGCGGTACCGTACTACTACTACCGCACAAGCTTGGCTAGAGCACATACTTAACCCGTGGTGATCTCATCTTCCCGTTTTTTTGCTCGCTCCACGAACCTACCGTCGTACTTTGGACTCGGATTAATGGCCGGCCTGCAGACCGACGTCGGCGCCCTCGCGGCGGGCGCCGAGGTCCTCAAGCACGAACACAACGAAAAAACCTACCCGGCGGAGAAGCATGCGCACTCTGAGCTCGATCACGACCTCGTCTCAGAGGAGGAGTTGGACGGCGTGCACGACGGGCTCGAGTTCCCCACGGACGAGGAGCGCGCGACGCTCCGCCGCGTGTCGGATACTCTCCCGTGGAACGCGTACCGTGCGTCCCCTCCCTCGCACTTATTTTTCTTTGCATGATTGTGGAGCACAGTGATCGCCATCGTCGAAGCCGCCGAACGGTTCTCTGTGCGTCTCCGCCCGCCTTTTCCCCGTGCTTTCGGCTGACTTGCGTAGTTCTACGGCTCCAGTGTCGTCTTCGTGCGTCCTGCCTGCCTCCTTCCATCCAATTAATTTCACGTGCTGACGTGTGGCACAGACGAACTTCATCCAGCACGCGCTGCCAGCGGGGTCGCACACGGGTGCGGGGGGGCCACTCGGCATCTCGGGCGCGCTCGGAAGGGGGCAGCAGACGAGCACGGGGATCGGGACGTTTTACCAGTTTTGGTAAGTCCGCGCCTCCTCCTCTTTTTTTCTTCTTGGCACCTCCGCCCCCTTGCCCCAGTGCCTCTGCGCTGGCTCTCCCTCCCCCTGCTATCCCCATTAAACTACACTAATACTTCGCGATCGCAGGTGCTACGTGACGCCCCTCTTCGGCGCCTACCTCGCGGACGTGCACCTCGGGCGCTTTAACACGGTCATCCTCGGCGTCGGCGTCGCGCTCGTCGGGCACATCGTGCTCATTGTCTCCGCGGTCCCGGGCGTCATCGAGCACGCCAGTGGATCGTTCGCGGCGTTCCTTGTGGCGCTGGTGATTATGGGGATCGGTGCGTTCTGTTCTCACTCCCTGCGATGAGGGGCGCGCCTTCCCTCCTCCCTCCCTCCCGCCTTTTATTCTTCTGTTATGTTATTAACGAGACGCACAGGCACGGGCCTCTTCAAAGCGAACATCTCGCCGCTCGTCGCGGAGCAGTACAAGCGCACCAAGCTCTTCGTCGTCACCACACCCAAGGGCGAGCGCGTCATCGTTGACCCGACGCTCACGATCGCAAGGGTGTACATGTATTTTTATCTTTTCATTAATGTGGGCGCGCTGGTGGGGCAGATCACGATGGCGTACAGCGAAAAGGTGCGTTTTTACTCCTTTCCCATTCCTTCATTCGTTCTGCCTCCACGGCCCCCTCCGTGTCAATTCCACGTCAATTCCGCGTCCACGGACCGCGTTTTTGTTTTCGCTACGCGTCTCCCGAGCATGTGCTATATCTAACAGCCTGACTAACTCATGTCCCGCAGTACGTCGGCTTCTACCTCGCCTACACGCTCCCCACGGCAGTCTTCCTCCTCTGCCCCATCGTTCTCATCGCAGGGCGCAACCGCTACGTGCGCTCGCCCCCGACCGGGAGCGTCATGGCGCTGTTCCTCAAGGCGTTTGGGTTTGCTTCGAAGGGTGCGTTTCGTCTCTCACTGTTCCTCTACGCTCCCCCCTTTGCTCCCCATCCGCACATCCGCGATACTGACAGCCGCACTCGTCTAGGCAAATGGTCTTTGAACCCGGTCGCGACGTTCCGCGGGCTCACCGCGCCGGACTTTTGGGACGCCGCGAAGCCGAGCAACGTCCCCGCGGGCGCACGCCCCGGGTGGATGACGTTCGACGACCAGTGGATCGACGAGCTGAAGCGCGGCATCAAGGCGTGCTGGGTGTTCTTTTGGTTCCCGCTTTGGTGTGCGTGCTCTACTCGTCCCGCTCTCCACCGGGGAGACACGAAAAAAAAGAAAGAAAGCTGACAACGGAGCGCGATTTTATAGGGTTGACGTATAACCAGCTGAACAACAACCTGGTGTCGCAGGCGGCGACGATGACGACGCACGGGCTGCCGAACGACGTGCTCTCCAACCTTGACCCCCTCGCGCTGATCATCTTCATCCCGATATGCGATCTCTTCGTGCGTCCCTTGCTTCCCACTTTCCCCGCGAGTGGACAACGCTGACGTCGGATACGTTGGACAGATCTACCCCGCGCTCCAGCGCTGGGGCTGGAACTTCACCGCGCTCAAGAAGATCTGCGCGGGCTTCTTCACGGGCGTCGCGGCGATGATCTGGGCCGCCGTCGTGCAGCACTATATTTATAAGGTGCGTTTGCGTTCCTTCCTCTCGCCTCTTGTACATCCTGCACTCCTCCATCCTGTGATTGGCGCACCGGGTATACACACCGCCCCACTCCACATTCCGCGAACCGCGTGTGCAATGTGCATGGCAACTGTTCGTTGCACCACATGCTTTTGCGCGCATCGCACGCGCAGGCTAATACACGGGCGCGAAACGCCGTTGGATGGATGGATGGGGATGGATGGCTCCCACCCGCGAACCACACCCTGGCTGACTGACGCGCACCACATGTTGACTGACTAACGCCCTAGACCAACCCGTGCGGCTACTCCGCAGCGACGTGCGAGGACGCAGACGGCAACGCGCTCCCGTCGCCGCTCAACGTCTGGATCCAGACTGGCTCGTGCGTTCCCCCTTCTCTACCGCAAAGTGGCACCCGCTAACCATTGACGCGGCAGGTACGTCCTCGTTGCCTTCTCCGAGATCCTGGCGTCCATCACGGGGCTCGAGTACGCGTTCACCAAGGCGCCGAAGAACATGCGCTCGCTCGTCATGTCCGTCTTCCTCTTCATGTCCGCCATCTCGTCCGCGCTCGGCGAGGCCTTCGTCGCGCTTTCCACGGACCCGCTACTCGTGTGGAACTACGGCAGCATGGCCGTCATCGCGTTCGTCGCGGGCGTGCTGTTCTGGATCTCCGTGCGCGGTATCGACGCGAAGGAGGAGGAGTTCAATCAGATGGCCGCGGGGCATGTGGATGTCGTCCCGAAGATGGAGCGCTGAGGGCTTTTATGACGATTATGTCGATGTTGACGACGCGTGGATTGTATGATACGTTTTATACGATTTCTTTTCTTTTCACTTGACTCGGCCGCTGTGCCATTCCTTGGCGCATCAGCGCTCCGCATTCGTCCGGATACCTATTGAACACAGCGTGCCAGCACGGCGTGACATCTGCAGACTTATTTCAAATATCCAGCGCGAGTCAAGCAGGGTCCACCTCATAGCCCTCCAACATCGTCATGGAGAAACGCAAGCGCACCAGTATGAATCATTCCTCCGTAAATCGCCTTGGGTTTCAGCACTCGACTTTATCGTGCTAGAATTCCTTCTTGCTCGTGGCCAATGATTAAAACTTGCCATATTAATACTGAGCAAGAGGTACTCTTGTGAAGGTAAGAAGAGTTTGACTCCTCCTCGAGACTCGCGCAACACCAGGACCTCGGGAGCACCGTGGCGACCATGGCCCTGCCCGCCTTGCAGCGGATTGACATTTGTGTCCAAGCACTGCTTATGGGGAGCAAAGCAGAACGGCAGACCCAGGTGTCAGGCACGTTCGCTGCGCTTGCGGCCAGAGTTCAGGTGAAGGTTGGTTGATTTGAGGTATGATTGTCCACAACGAATCTCCTACATTCGGCTAGCTTCCATCTCAAGAAACCAGGGTGTTAATTTTTTAATTTTAATTTTTCGTTCGTTTATTGCTATCCTTCCCCCTCGTGTAGACGTTTCGGCGTGGTCCGCATTTCCCCTTCAACACTGTTAGTTTCTCCGCCTGCGTACTAGTGTGCCCAGTCAATCCAGATTGAACCTCGCGGTGCATGGCATCGATGTTCTGCGATCTTGTGCGATGTTCTCCGCTTGCGAAGCAAAACAAGCACTGGCACGTTGCAGGTAGACTCGTTACCAGTCTGCCTACGAATGGCAAAAAGTGTGGCAAGCACTTTGCCGTAGGCAGACTGGTACAACTCGGAACGATCAATTGGGCTGAGCCCGGAGTTTGAATTTTTCTTGTGGCCCACGCCCTGGCCTCAAATTTGATTATTATCATTTTCTCAAAGTTGAGGACTTCATTTTAGGAGTTATATCCTGACTTCTGTCTCTTCAGAATTTTAATGTATAAGCTCCAGGGGCCACAGCGTCGACCTCACACACCAAATAAAGGAAAATATCGACCTAGGTCGAAATGTTAGAGGGAAATGTATCAATCTGTGGCCAAATCAGATTCACGAAACATTGTTCTATTAGTTAGTCTGGAATTTACAATGGAAAGGCCCACAATCAGCGGCCCTTTCAAACTTCAGATGTTTATTGAATATTGATGAGATATGAAAGGGAAGCTGAATGTTCATCATTCAGCAACCCTTCTAAAGCAATAGACAAAGCAAATTTCAAGGCAGTTAAAAGGTGCATTGATCTTCTTTCTTTCAGTTTTTTTTGGGAAAGATTGCCTTATATGGTAAATCTTTCCGCAAAAACTGAAAGAAAGAAGATCAATGCACCTTTTAACTGCATTGAAATTTGCTTTGTCCAATGCTTTGGAAGGGTTGCTGAATGATGAACATTCCGCTTCCCTTTTATGGCGGTCAAAATGCACTTTTAATATTCCGACACTTTTTTTTGGCATTTTTCAACTTTCCGACACTTTTATTGTCAAATATCGCTATTTCCAACACTTTTATCAGATTTGAACGGTCAATAAAAGTGTCGGAAAAAGGTCAGTTTTCGCGACACTTTTATTGACTGAATCTGACCTCCGACACTTTTATTGAACAGTCGAGACTTCCGACACTTTTATTGGGGTCAAAAAAAATTTATCCTCGGATATAAGTCCTAGGTAGTGTATGAGATGGTTCTGACTCGAGAAAGGTATGTAGAGTCCATGGAAGAGCAGGTATGTCCTTGTAAAGAGAAATCAGTACCAGACTCGGTTGGCCTGCCAATCAAGCACCGGATCAAGACCATGACAGCCTTCCCACACTCCTCACGCGTGATGTTTCCATACTTACCCGAACTTGGTACCAGTACGGGTGGGGAGGTTGGAAAAAAGGTCAAATGACACTATCAATTCCTATGCTACTGTCTCATAACTCAAACAATAGGCCCCAAAAATTTGATTCAATTGAGAGCGAGGGAAGACTGTCATGGTCTTGATCCGGTGCTTGATTGGCAGGCCAACCGAGTCTGGTACTGATTTCTCTTTACAAGGCCATACCTGCTCTTCCATGGACTCTACATACCTTTCTCGAGTCAGAACCATCTCATACACTACCTAGGACTTATATCCGAGGATAAATTTTTTTTGACCCCAATAAAAGTGTCGGAAGTCTCGACTGTTCAATAAAAGTGTCGGAGGTCAGATTCAGTCAATAAAAGTGTTGCGAAAACTGACCTTTTTCCGACACTTTTATTGACCGTTCAAATCTGATAAAAGTGTCGGAAATAGCGATATTTGACAATAAAAGTGTCGGAAAGTCGAAAAATGTCAAAAAAAGTGTCGGAATATTAAAAGTGCATTTTGACCGCCATACCCTTTCATATCTCATCAATATTCAATAAATATCTGAAGTTTGAAAGGGCCGCTGATTGTGGGCCTTTCCATTGTAAATTCCAGACTAACTAATAGAACAATGTTTCGTGAATCTGATTTGGCTGCAGATTGATACATTTCCCTGTAACATTTTGACCTAGGTCGATATTTTCTTTTATTTGGTGTGTCAGTTTGATTGATAAACTCCCTATCGGACCGAGCCCCGGTGATCGGCGTGATCGGCACCACCCAAAATTTCAAACTCCGGGCCCAGGTCGATTGTTTGTTCCGAGTTGTACCAGTCTGCCTACGGCAAAGAGCTGGCCCTGGTGCGGTGTCCGGGCACTCGACATGCCTTTTTTGGCATAACTTATGTGTGACGGTCACTGTCACCTGCTGTACGCTGCCTCAATATCCTCAACGCCATCTCGCCTCAAGCTCACCTCTCTCGCCGCCCATCTGCATCGGAGAAGCACTGCAGGACAGAACTAACGTGCCTCCATGCCCTTTCACACGTCCTCATGAAGCTCCGAGCTTGGCAATGGGTGTTCATTGTTTCCGCTGCCGCCGATTCTGGAGGGGGTTCTCCGGGTTTCGGGACAAGATTCAGTCTTTACGATGATGCACCACACACAAACAACCGTTTCACGCATGCTGGATGCGACTGATGCGGATAACTCGAGGTGGGACGACGAATTGGTGCTTAATTCCATTCATTTCAATTTTCGTATTTTTCAGGTCTCGACCGCTCTTGTGTACCACAGGAAAGCACCCCGGGTCGCATTGCACTCAATTCCGGGCATTTAACCGCCACGCTGACCTATCGGACGCTGCCCAACGCGCACGGAGGGTCTGCAGTGGCAGACATTTCGCATGCGCGAATTTGTGATTCGTGTTGCGTAGGCAGCTACCCCTCGCATTTTTGCAATTGGTTTCATCCGTGGGGATGGTGAGAGATGGGGCGGCAGGTGCGCACTAGTGCAATTATCACTTGCACTTATTTTTATTTATTTTCGCAGTGCATTCTTGTCGCAGAAAGCAGCAGAACATGATCCACGCTGCCGTCGCTCCTCGCGGCCGTCGACTATTAGCGCTAATGCCTCCAGTGCCGGCGGGCGGGCGGCTTACGCGCCGCCCTGCGGTGCACGTGGGCGCGGCGGACTTTCTATTGCAAGCAGGAATACCACTGCAAGTTCGACAAGAGCGCGCCCGACAGTAGCGGCAGCAACCCCGCGGTGGCGCCCGATGGTAGCTGCAACAACCACGCAAACCTGAGCCATGACGATGACACCGGCGCGTGTAAGGAGTGGCAAAGATAACAAGGGTGCGGGCCCGGCGTACAACCAGTACAAGCCGCTCTTCGACTTGCTAGCATCACCGCCGCTGCTTGCGCTCAAATACCACCAGCAGGTGAGGTTTCCTATTTTTTCCCTTCCCTTCTCATCCTAACTTGTACTCAGCTGAAGCTCAACAAATCATTGTTCCTGTTCGACTATCCACCATCATGTAAAACTCCAATTGAATTCAATTGTTCCAGTATACATGTCCTGTGCATGAAGATTGAAACAACCCGATTGACACAATTGGCCACGTTGACAAGATCATTCAGGTGGAAGAGATGTGTGAAACTCAGCAGTTCCACACTACTTACAACACCTCCTGCATTTGAATTGAGCCAAAAGTATTTTGGTATTGTATTCCCTTGGGTATGTAGGTACAACGGCACGACACGGATGGTCTTTGCATACGGGTTGAGGCGGAAGAGAATGGCCTTATTGACGACAGTTCTGCATCCACAACGACGGCGCCGGCGGTGTCTGCGGTTGCGCATCTTTCCTTCGCCGGTGCGCAGCTTGCAGGAGTTCGAGACCTTGATGATGTCGGCGTAGGCGTTCAGCGACTTGAGGAGAGGGACGGCCTCCTTGGTTTTGGTGAAGGACTCGGCGGCGGAGGCAATGACGAGAAGGACCTTTTTGATCTGCTTGATGCAGTGGCCGCAGGCGAGGCCGATGAAGTGAGCGCTGAAACGACCGGTAGGTGAGTGTGTGGGTCACACGCGAAACTTGCGGGGATTCGGTGGTGGTAAAGAAGAGAAAAAAAGTGTTTCAAGGGGGGATCGAACGACGGGACTTAAGGTGATGGGCAAAAATCGAACGATACCATAAGAACCAAGTCTACAAGAATGCCTCATGTAAAGATGGCCCCCGAACCCCCTTCATCGCCCGCCACCCGAATATTTGAAAAAAAATCGTTTCAAATAAAAGCCCGGACATAGCACCAGGGCCAAAGAGCTCGCCTCATTTTTTTGCTCCTCGTAGGCAGACTGGTCACGAGTCTACGTTGCAGGGCGCTATGTGTACTGTTTTTTTGGGGCATTCACGCCTCTAGTGTGCACAACGGTGCCAAAGACCGCCGAAAAAAGAAGCGTGGCCATCGTTAAGGTCAGGAATCGCTGCGAGAGAGCTAAGGATCCAAGGGAAGCCCCATGCGAACATGGGAGTTCGGCTCCGCGCGTGAGAACGGAGAAATCCGAGATTGTCATTGTTCACGTCAAGTCACAATGCACAGCCATGTGGCAGTGCCGACGCGTTTCATGCTCCTCCACGACCTCAACGAGGATGTCCTCGCAGAGATCCTCTCATACTCCGATGTGTACACGGTTGTCTGTGCTTCAAGAGTACGTTCACTCCTTGAGTCGGTAGTAACACTTACTGAAGAAGTGCCAGCTGAACAAACACTTCCGCGCTCTCGCTCTAGGAAAGCAGCTCTGGATATCGCTCCTTCGGCAGCTCGAATTTCACGGGCTCATTGACCTTCCAACTGGAGAGACATTTGAACGGCACAGCACATCCGCTCTTATCGATGAAGTTAAATGTGTAGTCTCAGGGCCGAAACTTGGGCCCCCGATTGGTCCTCTCCTGGAGCTCCCAAGCGACGAATTGTGGTACCTTTTCAACGGGAGATATCGTCGGTCCTGCGTAATACAATCAGGCTCCTTCCCGGGGGCCGATACTTTGCACTCCACGACCAGCGTTCTCTGAATTTGTTTGATGTTGCAACTGGACGGAGTGTGTGGGTTTATACGCACTCGGCTCCCATCCGATCTTGGTCTTTTGACATGAGGAGCGGGGGGTGTGGAGCTATTCATCGCAGTGGCAGGCCCTGATCTACACCAGTGCGTAGAATGCATTGAGACCTGCAGAGTTGCTGACATATGCATGTCACACTCAGTACCAACAGCGTGCACGTCTTGCACGTCGATCTTGCGACCGGCCAGTCAACAGACTCTTGCGACGCTGCCGCTTCCCACCGTCTTAGGTACCTCTCGTCCCCTGCTATCCTCGGAGAATTCTTGGCAATATCGTTCGAAATCGAATTTCAGGCCCCGGACTGGTTCTGTTCGCAAACTGGCGACGCGAGGAACACGTGCTCCTCAACATTCCTCCTAGGGATCGTATGCTTCAAATATTTGGTGAGCGACCAGACCCAGAACCGATCCCGCTGATTGATCACCGTTTTATTCAGACGGGTCCGATCCTGCTACCGGGTCACATCGGTATCACGTATGCAGAGGGTCGAGGCTCCTCAGCAACAGCTGCTACTGGTCTATAGCTTCATTTCATTCGCACCCTTTTGGCGGTCGACCCCTGGGATGAGTTTCTGGGATCGAGTTTACCCCCGCGACCTTTCCCCGTCGCGAGCGAACGCCTTGCATTCGCCCGGCATTCCAATCCCGCATTCCTCTCCTACGACATGTCCGCCCACCGAAGCACCCTCCACCCGCACCGCCTCTGAAATCCTTCTCCACACCGGGACCTCGTCCCCGTGCCGCCCCTCGCGCTCCATCGCCAGCCTCCGTCCTCGCGAATTCGGTGCGACGCCTACGCCCCCTCCCGAGGTCAAACGCGGCGTCCTCTTTTCCTTCAGCTTCGACACGTCCCGTGTCCCCCGTTTACGCGCCTCTCAAGCGTATCTGCAACGATTCCTATCCGCAGCGCGAGCGTCGCGCTCTCCCGCTACTGCATCCGGCCCCAAGTTCCCCAGTCGTCATCGACGCACTCGCGACCGAGAAAATCGCGACACGCTCGAGCGGCGCGGGGGGAAACATCATCTCGCGGGGGATCCTCGTGTATCAGGGCGACCGGGATATACATCTCGCACCGCACAGTAGCGCAGTGGTCGCTTTGACATCCCGCTCTGTCACTATTTCGTATTATCCCTGAGTGTTGCCTTCATGATCTATGCGATTAATCCGGTCGTGTATCACAGCAGGCGATTAAAATTGATTATCAACCCACCCTGTAAACCGCTCATGCGTAATGTCGTCTGGCGCAGTGCTACTGACCTGAAATCCCGTAGGCGGTGCTCAATCGTTGGGGGTGTCAATCCCTTGGACGCGATGCATGTCAGCCAAATTTGCATCATTCGGAAGTCCTGCTGTGCCCCGGCGAAAGGGCTTGGACTGATTATTACCCGGGTGCGCCCGAATTCAAATTTACCACGGCCGTCCGGCCGCAGAAAGGGTCACGGCTCGCATGGTAAACGCATACCGATGATGCGACTCGTGCGCCTCCGGCCGCAAGGATACCTTGCACACTCCGTGGCGCACGGCTGGCAGAAGCGCCTTTACGCCACCAATGACGGAACTTGTGCGCATCCCATGAGATGGTTCAACCCATTGCGCGGGGCTTCCCTTGGACGGTCCCCGTCGAACGAGATAATGCCTACCGTCGTAGATGCAGATTTTCTGGTTCTCTTGGGCTACATCTGTAGGCACGGTATGTACGGGTCTACGTCTCTCGATCTCTTGCCTACCTGTCATGGGACTCTGTGGATCCAGGCATGCCTGCGACTTGCGACCACGGTTATTTTTGCTAGAACGGCATGCATGTTCGATCAACTTCCGGTTTCAAGCGGCGAACGGCCATGATACGGGACATAGTATCTTTGTGATCCTGAACAAATGGACCAGGCTGGGCGATGCCTGTCGATGGAAGGCTACCAATGTAAATCCCTGTCAGTTGATAGCCTATCGACTTTCTACCTTGGATTGAGACGCCTACAAGGCGCCTGAGCCGTGACTATTGCTTAGAAAATTCCGGGCGTTTTGAAAACAAAGTCGGATTCAGGGATTGAAAATTCTGGCCCTGGTGGGTCGAGGCCGCAGTGAGTCTCCCAGGGACTGCGCTTTCCGGGATCCTGGATCGGGTTTACCACTAGTTACATCCGTTGTGGCGGAAACGTGCTGGCCGTG
This sequence comes from Mycena latifolia, assembly GCA_029289555.1. Taxonomy (NCBI): domain Eukaryota; kingdom Fungi; phylum Basidiomycota; class Agaricomycetes; order Agaricales; family Mycenaceae; genus Mycena; species Mycena latifolia. Next base: position 7,195 of record JARJLE010000316.1, on the reverse strand, counting down.
CATTTCCTCCGCTCCCCCGACTGGACCGGGATCAAGAGTCTCCTAAGTTACGGCTGCGAGACGGCTGTCAGCCAAGTCCGTCACAATAACCCACAATATCCTCTATATAAGCCGAGGGCCCTCCCTCCAATCCAACTTCAAATCGCAATTGCATTCGACAGCAGTGAGGACCTTCCGCAAGCAGCGCCCAGACTCATCCCACCGTCCGTCTTCAATCCATCTCTAGAATTAAATTCTCCCAGTCGCTCGCATCTCATGGTTGCCTCTGACATCGTAGTGCTCTGTTCACGAAGTTGAAAGCCAACAAAGCTGAATTTGTTACAGCCCAGTTTTACCGACATCCTCGTCATTGGCGGGGACCTGCAGGTTCCTTCGCTGCGGCGGCACTTGCCGAGGTAACTCACAGTCACAGGAACTTGCTCGTATTATCGATTTTCTAATAATCGAACGTAGAGGGGCTTAGAGGTTACGCTCCTTGAGCGGGAGCACTTCCCGAGGGTACCACATCGGGGAGACCTTGCTTCCGTCGGCCCGGCGGTTCTTGCGGTTCATCGGCGCGGAGCAGAAGGTCATCGACTACGGGTTCTGCGCGAAGGTAGGGCGCGAGCATCATTCTTCCACGAGTTAATAATGTTGTGACAGCGGGAGCCGCCTTGAAGCTCAACAGACCAACGGGAAGGATGTGCGTTGCGAGACGTTTTCTTTGAACATTTCGGAACTGATGATGGTCCAAGATACCGATTTCATCCACCCCAACCCGAACAACCATCTTGGAGTGTGGTTAGTTACGCTCCATATAGTCCGCAGTTCACATATTGATGAGCCTCTTACAAGGACTCGCGCCGACTTCGACGAGATCCTGTTGAGGAACGCCGCCGAGAATGGTGTCCGCGTCTTCGAAGGGGTTTCCGTCTCTGCGATCAAATTTCGCCCGAGAACGACAAGCAACCTGTCGCGCAGAGTGGGAAGTTCAGACACGGGAAGTACGGGGAAATCAGGTTCAAATGGCTTGTCGATGCCTCGGGACGTAACGGCATCATGTCGACGAAATACCTGAAGAACCGGAAGTTCAATTCTTCGTTGCGCAGCGTTGCATGCTGGGGATATTGGACCGGCGCCAACATGTACGCGCCGGGAACCAGCCGCGAGAATGCCCCGTGGTTCGAGGCGCTCAGTGGTTCGCGGCATCTCCCTGGAATTCGTAGACCACTGATTGTTTTGAAGATGAAAGTGGCTGGGCCTGGTTCATCCCTTTGCACGCTGGACGAGTTTCCGTGGGCTCGTGCTCAAGGACGATTTAGCCCGTGCAAAGAAGGGCGCAGGTGTCTGGCCCTGACGTGACTACCACACACTACTGAATCAGTTCACGTTTGTGCCCGGCCTGAAACGGCTGCTCGGAGACGGAAAGTTCCAAGGCGAGGTCAAATCTGCAGGCGACTATAGTACACTGCGGCGCAGTATGCAGGTCCCAACTATGCATCGCTGGAGATGCCGGAGGTCAGTTCTAATGCTTGGAATTCCTGTGTACAACTCTGACTTCTCTTATTATAGCCTTTGTAATTATCCCTCGAGGTGTAACTTTCAGGTGCTGATTTCAGTCAAATTGCAGATCGACCCCTCTTCTCCTCGGGGGCACCTCGCCTTTAGCGGGGCTCTCTCGGCCACGTGCACAATTGCGGCCTCAATCCGCGGTCAGTGCACAGAATAGGAAGCGATTCAGTTCCATACCAACAAGATCAGCCACCGCGTATACGCGGTAGCGGCTCGTGGCTCGTCCTTGCCCTAGGCTAACGTGTCCCCGCAGATTCTTGGTTGTCGTCCTGAGCGCGTACAAGCAGTACCTCCCAGTCCGTCCCGTTCTGTCAGACATCGACGAGGACAACTCGACCGAGCTTTCGACTTCATTCGCCCTGGTTTGTCTGCCGCCCTGTCTCAACTCCTTATCTAAATCAGCTGCAGTTATCCAGGGTGCGGCTGACACCGACCCAACCGGAACAAGGAAGATGGTCCAGAGCACCATAGACTTCTGCTCGCAAGCCCTGAATACAACGGATCCTGAAATGATTGAGGAAGTTGCCAAGCGCGTGGATCCTGCGCTCATGACGAGTGATGGGCCAATTCTCAGGCCTAAGGACGTTGCAGCCATCGCAGGTGACGATGAAGAGGCCGAAATCGTCCTGCAGAAGATGAATGCACGAAAGGCTGTCGAGGAGCTGCAAAGTTGGGAGCCGAACTTCCGCGGTGAGACGTTTAATGGCTTCTCAATCGTGCCGGAGCGCGGCAATTTGGGCCTCCACAAAGCTGCAGCCTAATGGCGTAGAGTAAATCTCTGGGTTAATATGTTTCATAGATTTCCGCTCAATAGATTATTCGTTATCGTTCGATATCGGTTAATGGTTAAGTTTCCGCAGCTTTCGTCAGGTACAATCGTTTGTCATGGAATTGCAATGGCCACTTGATGTCGCAAGGACTACCCTGGTGTCGTAATTTCCCCAGCAGCGTACGTGGAGATTGAAACTGAACACCTTGCTTCTTGAGTTGTTCAGACTTAATCTCGAGTACTTGTTCACCTTGCAATTACTCAGCAAGTGTCGACAGAGGGCCAAAGGAGAACGTACTTACGCATAACACACACGACAGTGTAGACACACAGTATGAGAGGATCTCAACAAGGACATCTTTGAGGTCGTGGAGGAAGATGGGGGACGCGTCAGCACTGCCACATCGCTGTCCCAACAAATGACTGAAGGCGTGACCATCAATCGGACTTCTCCGTTTCCTCTCACGCACGGACCTCCACCTTCTGCGGGCTTCCGTTTCCGCCTGAGACTCCCTGCGCTGCATAAGGCCTTAGCTCTGCCTGCAATGTCTAACTTGACCGACGTGCACGCTCTCCTTTTCGACGTCTTCGGCACCGTCGTGGACTGGCACGGATCTGTAACTCGCGAGCTTGAAGTGCTCGGAAAGAAGCATGGAGTTGGTTCGCTGCTTTGGTCTTCGATCTGCCGCTCTGAGATCTAATTTCTGGGAAATAATGCACGCAGACGGAAACTGGAGTGAGTTCGCAAAGACGTGGAGGCGCGGATACCTGGAAAACACGTATGCTATGTATACACTCGCGGGTAGCTAGAAATGCTTATTTGCTTCGCAGGCGGAAAATCGCCCAAGGCGGAACAGGATCTCTAAAAGTCGACGTTATGCACCGCGAGGTCGACTGTGATTTCTGCTCGTTTTGTTCACTGTGGCGCTCAACGAGTTCGGGCTCAGATACTCGAGAACATCCTGCTGGCTCCAGAGTGGACTTCGGCTTCGGCGGCGCTCGATGAGAGCCCGTGCGGACTTGAATTTAGCCTGCAGCGGTCACCATGTCTTTCTCCGCTCCTATTTCCACATTTCTTATTTCTTCAACAGTTGGCCTGATACACCCGGCCTCTACGCGCTGAAAAAGAGACATCATCGCGACGCTCTCGACGGGAACGTGCGCCTCTCGTGGACATGGCCAAGTTCGCCGACCTCCCCTGGGACACCGTCTTCTCCTCCGAGCTCTTCGGCTCGTTCAACCGTGCTGTCCCTTTCCTCCCTCCTCCCTCCTCCCTCCTGAATGCTTTACTATAATCCCCCGCTGTGGGCTGCAGACCCGAAAGTATACCTGGGCCCGCGAAGCACCTCCCCTCGCGCCGAGAATTGCGCCATGGTTGCGGCGCACGTATACGACCTGCGAGCCGCCGCGGCGTGGGGATGCGGACCGTCTACATACCGCGCGCGGCGAGGAGCACGCGGAAGTGGGGGAGGTCAAGCCCAAATCGGAGGGGGCGATGTGATGTGGTGGTGAGTTTCGTTCATCGAGCTCGCCGCCCTCCTTGGCGAACGCATAAGGAAGGAATAGAACAAATGTATCTTGATGGATGTATATTTTAAATCATCACCCCGTTTCCTGTCCTCACTCAAGAGATCTCACCCTGCTGAATTCCAACACAACTCCCCCACAACGAGGGCGCAAGTGATCTAACTCTCGCTGTGATTCCCGAGCGTCAGCTTCGTTCACCCAGCAGAATGTGAAGATCTACTGGCCCAACCATGTCTGCACGAATGCGAAAAGATCTTGGTTCCATGAATATACCAGCGACCTCCCAACGTAATTGCCCCCTCACGCGTTCTTACAACCTGAAGTCCAGAATTTAGATGTCCACGATACCCTCCATGACCTTGACCGCCGCGCCTTCCAACGCGATGCTTTTGACTACATCGTCCTCCCCGACACCACAACCACCTTGATCTCGCTCCGGCGGCCCATCTCGACGCCTTGGACATGTCGATCGTGTGCATGCCGGGGCCGCGCCGCTGTGCGAGCCATCCGCCGAGCGTCGACCCTGCGGCACCTGTCGCTGGATCCTCGAGAACGCCATCGAACATGCGCGCGCGTATGACACCGTCGCTGCGCTCGTAGAACGCGTACACAGCGCGTAGGCCGCCGCCCCACGCACCGAGTACGGTGTCCTCATCGGGGATCGCGAGGCGCTTCGGGTACGGCTGCAGGCGCGCGAGCGCGTCCTCGGATGCCACCGCGAGCATCACCATCACAATGCCCTTGACGATGGACGCGCAGGCCTCCGCGCCGTCCGCCCCGTGGACGTAGTCCGCGGCGGTCAGCTGTGGCTGCAGCTCCTTCACCGAGGGTATCACGAGGGACGGGCACCTTGAAGTCGATGGGAACGCGCAGGCGGACGGTGCCCGCGCCGCGGACGACGGGGATGTCGCCGGCCTTGGTGCGCATCGTCACGGTATCGCGCTCGGGCGCGCGCGAGAGGAGGTAGAAACCCGTGCCGACGGTGGGTGCCCACCGAACGGAATCTCCTGCGTGGCATGAATGTCGATGACCACTGGGGACGCGTGTCGCCCTCGTCGCCCTCGTGGTGGAACACGGTCTCCGAGAGATTGAATTCGCGCGCGATGAGCTGTTTCTCGGCCTGGGAAAGCTCCCTGCTGGGGACATGCACGATCGCGAGCGGGTTTCCGACGAACGGGGTCGAGGTGAACACGTCGAGTTTGGTGAATCGGAGGTGTCGAGTCATCGTGGTTCGCGGCAGAATGTCAGGATGACTGATAGATAATTAACGACGTGTGGCACGTTACCTCCCAAATCGAGAACCACATCTTCGGGCGGGAATATCCGGCATCTCTCATGAAGTCCGTCCAATGCCGGAATACGCGCGGAAAGAGGATGAGTCTGCATGAGTAGTGTTGTTCAAATCGGGCCCGATCCATCGGAATTTCGCAACGGAGGTTTCTTGAACAGTGCGCTTGAAAGCTTGTTTGAGCCGAACCTGTCCGATGTTGCCGTGCCCCAGTGAATCATACTATTTTGGTTCAAATTCACCTCACAAAAGCTCACCTCCCTATTTCAAGCCATAGGCAGGGCTAGAAAGGCTGGGTGGCGGATGGTCCGCATCTGCATTAAATCCAAAACAATGTTCACATGCATTGAGCAGAATTCGCTCGTTCGACTCGAGCCTTGTGAGATGCTTCGATCCTCCTTTTACATTAGCTATTCTATCCGATTTTGCAGATTGGTTGAATAGAATCGACTGTTCGATTCCGCCATACCTTACCTCCAACTTCCCGTCTGCCGGAAATAGCTGTGTAATATTCAGGGGAATAGAACGGATGGTTCATCTCGTCCCTCGCCCCCACAAATTTGTCTACCTATTCAAAGTAAGAACAGGGTAAGAAAGGTTCAATGGCGGGTCGTCTACATCTGAGCGAGCATTGCGTTCAGCAGAATTTGCTCGTTCGAATCGAGCCTCGAGCCATAAAGGTGATGCTTCTGTTTTCTTTCTTTTTCTCTTCACGATGAAATGTTTAACTCAGATGATCCAGCCTGCAAGCCGAGAGAGCCCAGCAGAAAGCGTAACTGTTGCCCGGAACCAACTGGGATCTGAGCTAACCAAATGTTGGTGCAATTTCTAGTTCAACTTCTCCCTACCTCGCAAGAAGCTTGCCGCATATTGAAGATCAAGGAAAGGAATGAAAGGTCCGCATCTGCACCGTAGCGAGGGCGGAGAACGCGTTTCGCAGATGTCGCTCGTTCGAAATCGGGCCCGAGCTATGACCAAGTGATGGATCCAGAACCATTTTTCGCTGGTGGACTCTCTGACTCATCGAACCGAATCCAAAAATTGGGACAGCGAGGGTGAACTTCATCCGTCTGGTAATAATAGTTCAGCTGTTGAAGTGAGTTCCAGCGAATGTTTGGATCAACTTAGTCTATCGTAGACAGACGCCATAAACTAAGAAGCTCGTACCTCGCATGTTTGTAGGATCAACTGGCCAGTGTTGAATATCGAACCCAAGGTCAATCCAAAACTTGGTTCAACCGCAATCAAGTTTGCGTCCTGAAAAATCGCTTGTCTATTTGAATAACAGCAGGATAACGGCTCGGGAGTGGAATGGCTTCAGCAGAACTTGATCATTCAATTCGGGCCCGAGCTATCCAAGAGACGATGCCTCACTAGTCTCATCATTTATTGAGAATCTAGGCAATGCAATTAGTCAGCTAAAGAATATTCCAGATAGTCCTTGTTGAACTTCGTTGAACTTTGTACAATATTCTAGAATTCTTTGTAGTAGTATAATAGCCCGCAATGAAGCGGGCAAGGACATGCGTTTGTTAGGCATTGCCCTAGCCTCAATAACCGCAATCCTCTTCGTGTTTTTTCCATTGTTCTAAGCCTAACCACTTAGCCCCATACGCGCACCCGAAAAACCAACATCATTGGTGGTGGCCAGGCTAGCAATAGCTTGGAGCTGAGCTAAATATGACACCATGATAACAAATTTGACAATGTCAGTATTATTAGTACACTAATGCCAGTTGTTGAATTTATCATTGTCAGCTGATCAGTGGATAGTTTTAGCTGACCTACCGCATGCCAAGAAGTTTCTAAAACAAACGAGAATGCAACAGGAATAGATTCACTGCATTCTCGCCGCACACCGGGTTTACAGGAATTTCGGGGCACCTGATGTTAGTTTCGATACGGCACGTGTTCGTTCCGGGTGCACCGAAATGCTTCGGGCTTGCTATATATGGGAAGGCCGATGCATTTCGGCGCGCCCGAAATGGTCACGTGCCGTATCGAAACTAACATCGGGTGCCCCGGAATTTCCGTAATCCCGGTGTGCCGGCCGTCGCCAC